>CABFKL010003439.1:19131-49615 GCA_901765185.1 Panagrolaimus sp. JU765 | reverse complement strand
ATTTCCTGCTTTTTTAGGATGAGTTATATGATTCCAACCATCACAATTTCCCACATTGCCATTACCACTTCGTCCTTTTTGATTGTCGCAGCCACATTTGAGCGTTATTGTATTACAACTAATTCAAAACATTTAAGAAGAGTTCAGAAAAACCGAATTTGGATTGCATTAACTGCCGTGTGTTTTGGCCTGATTAGTAAAGGGACCATGTGCGCTGAATTCACTGTAAGACTTATTTTGTTTTTTTTTGTTTAATTGTCCGTTTAGATAACAATGGTGGATGAATGTGCTGGATTAATGACGGAATATGCTTTGGGAATTAGAGATTTTGTGTTTCAAACACCGTATCACACATATTGGAGATTTTGGTACAGAAATTTTGTGACCGTCTTTTTTCCTTTCTTTGTTTTGGCTTATTTCAACATCAGAATTGTCAAAGCACTTTCCAAACAACAAAAACATAGTTGTGCAGATTTGTTGATGAACAGTGTGGAACAATCAAAAAGAAAAAAGAATACAAAATCTGCAACCAGAACCATGATACTTGTCGTTTGTTGTTATTTGATTTCCAATATTTTGAACGTTATTTTGACGTGAGTTTTTTTGATTTATTGAAATCGGAAAATGACAAAAAAATCATTTAGAATTTGGGAACATCTTGATAAGGATACATTATTACAAAAATATGAAGCGCATTATGCGATTGCTCTGGATTTTGTATCACTTGCAACAAATTTATCATGCGCATTTCGGGTACCAATTTATATGGCATGTCAAACAGCATTACGACAAGAAATCTTTTTTACAGCCAAACATTGGATATGTTGCCAATCAGCAAAAAGTTCAACAGTTGGTCAAAATAATTTGGTAACATTTTTTCATAATTGTCAAATAAAACTGTCAATTTTAGAGTCCTCAAACACCAGGTTCACCAGAAAATGTTTGTTTGATCAATGGTAAAGCTATTGAAAATGAAATGAATGGCCAATTTTGTAATGGACTTAGCAATTCTTTGTCAAAATTAAATCAAACAGGAAGATTTGTTTCATGTTTGGATGATGATAGATTATCCACAACATCATCTTTGACTGCTCAAAATGAAATCCTACGACGATTGTTTCAGGGATCAAACAAAGAAACATTGCTCTGATATTTTTCTTCAAAATTCAATAAAACTTGCATATTCCCCCCTGATTTAATTGACCACTTGGTGGTTTTTTTTATACAATTTCTTACATCTGACAACAAAGGAACCCGCCAGAATCGGCGCATTACACAAGTATTCTTCAAGTGTCAAACCGGGACATATTTACAACTATCGGTAGAACATCTTTTTGAATAACCCAAAATATCGGCACAAAAGACAGGTCAAACAAGTTCTCAAAGTCAAGTGGAATAGTTTTACAATTGTCATATTTTTTTTATGAAACATATAATTTCCGGAATTTTTGCAATACTTTAAAAAAAATTGTATCCATTTCCGTTGACCGCCAAAAAGTTTTCAAGATGAAAAACATGCAAATTGTATTTGGATGGATTTGCCTTTAGAAAAAAGACAAAGAAACATTGACGGCAAGCGTTAAAACTGGATAAAAGAACTTGCCAATTGACAAAAAAAAGAAAAAAAAAACGAATCCCATTGTTATCCAATTTGGTAATTCCTCTAAAGGCAAAACGGATCAGTTTTTGGCAAATAAAACAGTTTTAATTGTCTTTTTTTGCCGTTGTGCCTATCAGGCATTTCCCTCAATGCCATAGTTTTTTGCCTAACAAAATTATAGGTTTTTTTTGCTTCCAAAAAAAACTTGAGTGAACGCTGAGAAAAAAATTGTAAATCTTATCAAATTGGCAGATTTCAACAGACGCTCAGTTGTTTATCCATAAAATGATCACCAAAAGGTGCCAAGATTTATGGGTCTCATTTTTTTTCCAAAGCTTGAAAAATTCCTGCCAATTGGACCACCCAAAAAAAACTTTTTTTTTGAAGTAAAAGCTTTTTTTTTAAATGAAAATCACTAAAGTTTTACAACTTTGGATGTCAAAACATTTTTGTCTTAAATTGAAAAATAAAAAATTGACTGATTGTTTTTTCTTGTTGTCATTTTTTAAGCGGACTTATCAAGCAACAAATTTTTTGATTATATAAAAAAATGAATGATTTTTAAGCTAAAAATTGTTGATTGACAACCTGTCGAATTTGAATCTTGTCGCAGCTTGTCGCTTGTATGCCTTTGACCCAAAATTTATTCACTCCTTTAGGCACAGGTTTGATTCTTTTATTATTTGGCCGATCGAGAAAAAAGAGCAGTTGTATGATTATGTGTAAAACATGTGGTTTATCTAGTTCTTTTATAAATTTTACATATTTTAACGATGCAATTTGTAATTTGAAACTTGTCACATTCAAATTTTTCTTTTTGTTTGTTTGGAAGAATGATTTTTGTTATCAGCGCTTAAGGTAGGGAAAGGGAAAATTGGTTGAACATGAGCTTGTTGATTTTGAAACTTTTAAAATGTTTAACACGGAAAAATTAAAAACATCGCCTCCCCCTCCCTACTCCCTCCTTTTCCCTTTTTAAAGCTTCAGTTTTTGTTTGTTGTCAATTTCCGACATCATTCATCATTTTCATATAAAAACATTATTGGTTAATCAGTATCCCAGCAGGTGGATCAAGAATAAAGTTATTTGGATATGAGTTGCGCAGTTTTTTGGAGTAACAGGTCGTATTCTTAAACATGTCTTTGAGCACTGTGGCGCTCTTCATAAATTTTGCGGCTCTCTTCATTGTATTGGCGGCATCTCTTTTATTTTTTTTTGTTTTTGATACTGAGTTTGGATCTCGACAAATTGTCCATTTTTTAATTTTTCTTGTTCTCCTGAATTTATTTGTTTTTTTCTTCAAGCTATGGGTTTTTACCTTTCAGTTATTTTTCAATAACTAGAAATCCACACTATTATTGTCGTAGAAACTGTCAATTGTCGAAAAAATTGACATGATTGAACAGATGTTTTCCCCGCAAGCGGCACTTGTTGTCAAAAAATTTATATTACAATGCCATGTTTTTTGACAAGTTTTGAGATAATCATCATGTCTTAAAAATTGATGACAAAACGAAATTTGATATAATGTTGTTTCCGTGACTAGTCTACCTGTTGTTCAATGTTTTTAAAAATTTTTTACTTGGCAAAAAAAAATTTTTTTTTCGGTTTTTGAAACGGAAAACGGATTATATTATCCAAGGTTCCCAGTAGTAAAGACCTTAATTATCACATTTAAACCGCAGTTCCTTCAGATTGATGACCTTCTTGAAAAAACTAAGCGGCTCTATTTGGGGGTGTCTTATCCGCTTTGAGTATTTTTCATGATCTGTCGGCTCATAATAATAGGATCAATTATTTATGCCGCCACCGATCTTTCATTAAGCTTTTCAATTCAACACTTCCTTTCGATTTCGCGCATTCACTGAATAAATTTCCCATTTTGTTGAATCATTTTTTTTCCTCAAAGGCCATTTTTTCCCCGAAAATATTTTGGCATGTTTGAGTCTCATCTTCCGGACGTTTTGGTTTCCGGTATGGATTCTATCTCATTTCTAGGCTTCAAAAGATTTTAACCGCTTTTGCGGATTTCCCGAATTTTTTTTTCTTGATTTTTTTTTTGCAAAAAAACTGTACAAAAAATAATTGAAAAAAGAAATTCGATTTTTTATAAAGTGTTTTTTATTTGATAAATTTCATATCCGGTACCCGTCAATTCCCGAAGATGTCATTTGATCCAGCTTTCATGTTTAGGATCTACTTTTTGCGATAAGTAGTAGCAATCGGAGATGATGCAACCATCTTGTTTAATGTTTTACCCAAATCTTGAAATTTGAACGTTTGCGGATTTCCGCTTACTGTCCTTTATCTTCAAGAACAAGTAAATAAACGGCGCAACATTTTACTTACATGGAAAATTTTAGGTTTCAAATTTGTTCATGGTACTAATCGTGGTTATTATAGGATTTGGTTTTGTAACAATTTTGTTCAGGACACCTGTGGCTCTGAAGTGTAAACAAGACCTGGAGTGAAGTCGTTGTACGGTTCAGGTTTTAATGAGCGTGTGCCATTGAATCCTGTTGCTCATAAGGTTGCTAATCAGCAGGAGGGTCAACTTTTGCGCTTTGCAGAAAAAAGTACAAATTTTTTGTATTTTCCCATTTTCAGCTTCTTTCATGTATCAAAAATGTTTCAACAAGCTTGATGTTGTTGACTTTTTAATGTTTTTCTTTGCGTTTGCTAGCTGCCACATTGAAAATGGTCATTTTTTGGATATTCATAATTGCAAAAGAGCGGAATTTTATCGTCATATGAATGCTAAGCGTGAAATGAGTTTAATTTTGAAAAAAGTGTGAAAGTAATCCTTAAATTTTCAAGGAAAAACTACGGTTGTCATGGATTCGGATTCTGAGGTTTCTGGAAACACGCAATTTTAAGCTTTGATTTTGCGCGAATTGTCATAACTGCTTCCGTTAAAAACGCTCAAATTACTACTTTTTTTTGTTTTTGTTTCATTTGCCGTCTAATTCTGGAATTTTTTTCATCTTTGCCGATCATTTTTTTGTCATGTTTTGCATAATTGTCCACGACAGGTCAGTGCCAATTCGTTTTTGCAACAAATGTTTTGACGCCATAAAAAGAGCAATTTATTTTTGATTGAGTTCTTCTAATTACTTTCCTCAAACAAACACAACATTTTTCAGTTTCTATAATTGATATCAAATTTTTTTTAAATTTTTTCATTTGTTTTTTTTCCCAATTTTGTATATATTTTTTTAATTGAATATCAAAAATCTCTTCCGATTTTTTTTGCATGAATCAAAAAAAAGGAATGAACAGGACTTTTGACTCCGCCTCAGTTTTTTGGACAGTTTTTCCCTTCCTTTTTCCTGTAAGTGAACGGTTAGATTTTGATCATTTTTTTTCTTTGGAAATTGTTTAATTTCTTCCAAAAAAGTTTGAGTTACTTGTAATTTTTTTTACTTAATTTTTCTACCACTTGAAACCGCTTGACCCTCCGGGTTTTCCAAATTAGCGCCGAGGACCTGTTTTGCCCTTGCTCATTTTGCCATTTTTGTCAACCCATTAGGTTGACTTTTGAAGATGTCTGAAACTATTTGTCCACAAATGGTTCTTGTTATTGGCCATTTTTTCTGTTTTAACCGCTTTTTTTTGAGAAGGCACTCCTTTTTTGTTTAACGAAGAACAAGCTTTTTTCTATTTCTAACCTCTTGTTAAGTGCGCGAAATATCCTTTTTTGGAGTTAAAGCAAACTTATTTTTTTGAGTAGTTGATTTGGCAAAAATCGCTATCCGATCATTACACTTTTTATGCGGGAAACAAGAAAAATTCTATTGTGCAGGTTTTTTTCTTTTTTGCCATCTGCAGATTAGGAAAAAAAAGAAGGTTGCCCAGATTTGATTGACCACAGAATATTTGCACCTTGTCTTGTTGGCTAAGCCAAAAGACGAAGGAAAAAAATGCTCTTTGTAAGACATCTGTTTCATTTTTACGATCTGTCATGGTTTCAAATTCCGTGAAAAAAAATCTTATAATCTTTCCTGTTTTTTTTATTTAAAGAATTTCTTTTCAGGATAATTTTTGATTAATTGGAAATGACATCTTGTTTTTAAACTTATCAAAATACTGTGATTTTGTTTGATTTTGTTCAACATTGATCAGAAAAAATATATCATGTCTCAAAAAGTTGTTTCAACGTGTGATCGGCACGCGAGACCATATCTTGCGCAATTGAAAAAATCGGACAAGCGTGACAGACGAGTAAATGATGGACAAGTGACAGAATATGGCATTCAAAATTACTTACATTCAATGAATCGGTTATTTATTCAAATTTTATTAATATTTTTAATATTTTTACAATCATCAAATTCTTTGGATATTATTGTTGATTGGTCACCAGAAAGTGTATTGTAAGTTATTTTTATTTTTCAAAAAATCAGTCATGAATCAAAAATGCCGATTTTTAAGCGGATTAATTCTTATCAGAAATTCGGCATTTTTTGAAAAAAATCAATGGATCAAATTTGCTTTTGTTGCTGCTCCTTTTTAAGCATTTTACCAACAAAAAAATTTCAAAAGAATTTTTTTATGGGCAAACATGAAATGGCCTTCCGAAACTTTTTTTTCTTTGACCTCCCCTCAAAGTTTACCATTTTTTGGCTTTTGAATTACCATGAATGGAATTTTAAAATTTAACTTTTTTCAAAAAAAATGAGCAAAAATCTGGTTTTGATTGAACAAGAAAAAATGCTTTATTGTCCCAAAAAAAATTCAAATATTTTTTTCCGATTTGTTCGATTGCAAAAGTAGATAGCAAATGTTTTTATTTGTGGTTTGAGAAGGTTGACTGTTTTTTTTGGTTTGACTCAGACTCCCAATGCATTAAAAATGGTCATTGTTGATGACCAACTTGCAAATAAAAAAAATAATTTTTTCCTTCTTCTTCTAATGCTCCAGAAAAAAAATTGTTGGTTTACATTACTCAATGTATGATTTTCCTTTTTTTAAAAGAGTAAAAATGGTCATTTTGAAGCTTTTTGACCAAATATTCGCGCAAACAAAAGAATAGCCCATTCATTTTTCACCAAAAAATTAAATAGGATAAAATGTCAGCAAAAAAAAGATGCGGCAAAAAATGATTAATGTTTTTCAATTTTTTTTGAACGAAATTTGACAATTGGGTAAAAAATGGTTGTTTTCAAGGTTTTTTGTTGGTAAAAATGACAGATTTTAATTGTAAGGTCAAAAAAAAATTTTTTTTATGGTATTTAAACGCTAATTTGAGCGGTAGATTTGTTGTACAAGGTTCATGATTTAGTCGTAGCAGTTATTAGAAGATTAGATTTCGCGGTAGGTAGCAACGGATCAAGCTTAAGCTCAAGTGCCATCAGGTAGTACATCTGTCTCGACAAAAAAAAAGCGGCATCCGTTTTTTGTTACAAATGAGCTGGTTTATTGTCGGCAATGCTTTTTTTTGGGAACATGCAAAAATAGAGGATTTGTTACAAGTTACTTCAAAAGCAATCTCCCGCGTTCAAGTAGCTCTCATGTTTTGACCCACATTTTTTTTAAAAAAGGTAACAATAAATTCTAAATTTTTTTTCATACTATAACTTGAAAAAAGACCTATTACATGGTTGAAAAAAAAATAAACTATCATTGTTTGGGGTAATAAAAATGCGCACCTGCAGGATAATTTGTTTTCAATCAATCGAAATTCTGAGAATTTTTTACCTTGCGTAACTACCGGCAATTTATACTCATAAAAAACACATCTGTTTCAAGACCCGCGCAAAAAATCAAAATTTGAGGATGATTGATGAAACATTTGGATGGTCTAAAAATTCATGTAAAATCTAAATAATAGGAAATTATAAAAAATGACCAATCATATTGTCAAAATTTTTTTTTAAATTATAGATTCAACAAAGGTCATTTGGTGACAAAAAAATTTGTAAAAATGAGAGATCAAGTTGTTTTTGATTGTCCAGAAGATAAACCAATTAGTATTTTAATGGTAACAAAAGATGAAGCAATGAAATGTGATGTTAAATCAAGTTTTAATCAATCACTTGTTGGATTATGTACACCAGAAAGAAAACGTATTAATTTTGTTGTTCGAGATTTTTCTTTGCTTCCAAATGTACCAATCTTCAAAGAAGGCGAAGAATATTATTTTATTTGTAAGTTTTCGTTAATTTATGTTATTTATTCAAAGCAACAGCTGCCCGCCATTTTGCTATGGTTTAAATCGTCCATTTGGGGATAGGCTCATTTCATTAACTTAAAGATGGGTGTCAAATATTAATTCTGTTTAATCAAGCGTTAATTTTGATTTGACAAAAAAATGTCCATTGGGTGATGATGGGTCATGACCTCGCTAAAACAGCAGTCTAGCTTAGGCCTAAGATATGCGCAAAAAGAGAAAAATACGTCAAGGATACAATAAATGCTGCTCGATGATTGTTCATCCGTAAAAAAATAGGAGATTATTTGAAAGAAAAGAATCATTGACAAGTTTTCAAACGGCAAAACGGATCGGATTTGTAATTGAGTAAACAATGGACATGTTTTTCAGCAACTTCAAATGGTACAGAAAATGGAATGAGGAATACAGAAGGAGGATTCTGTAGGACACATGACATGAAATTAGCAATGAAAGTTTCTGGCAGAGCTACTTCTAAAAATGATACAAGTCGGAATCCTGATATTTTGATGTTGTTTTCCCCGTATCCGGTTTGTTATTATTTTGAAACTGTCAAGACGATAATAATTTTCAGATTCAAACGACAATAGATGAGGATGAAAAGGAAAAGGAAAGAAATCGCGTTGTTACAAAACCAAAATCACTGGAAGAAGTCACAACAATTTCGAATATCCCAAGATATGAGGCAGCTTATCCTGCTTATGTTGTCTTTCCTGATCGATTGTCCATTGTCGTCCAATCTGAGAAGGAACTGAAGAATGTGATTGAAGCGTATATTCAAACTCATCAATCACATACCAGGGATTATAGCATTTATCCAATAAAAGACTTTAACCCCAAAGTCTTCAAAGGTGGTGATACAATTGTTTGGGAAGATCCAAGATTTCCTTCAAAAAATGCAGAATATGAAATCCAAGGAACGGCCGCACCTTTGTCATCCGATCATGTTCCCCATTTTTCTGAAAGAACAGGTGATGAAAGACGTGGGATAAATAATCGAAGAAAATTTGGAAGAAAAGATGATTCACCATCAAGTTTTGAAAGCATGTTTGATTATGAAATTGGCTATGAAGACGGTTTTAGTGACGCATTCACAAGTCGTGAGTTAAACAAAACAAAAAAAAAATGAATGAAAACAATTTTTTTCAGGACAATTTTGTTCAATTTGGCTGATATTCACATCAATCGTCGTGTTTATCAATCGTTGAAATTTGTGTCAAATACTCATGTTTCAGAAAATCTAGTCTACAACAAATGAATCAACATTGCCTCCAATAAAAAGCGGGTCTCGATTTACGCAACAAATGCTCCAAAAAATCTGACGTCAGTTAGCTTCATTTTGTTACTTTATGCAACAAAAAACCGGTTAAATTTTTACGTTTTTAACGAAATCTTGAAATCATAAAAGGTGAAATAAATAATTTTAAAACTAGTTTTGAAAAAATTATGTCTCGAATTTTTGGCAAGATTTTTACTGTCCTTTTTATTAGACTAATGGTCAAGAAAATGTCGAATCATATTGCAAAAACTGAGAACTTTTCGGATATCTACAAAAAACAATTTGTTCTAATAACGATAACCGTCACTGGTTGCAGCGGGTTTGGCAACGGCAGCAGTTTCAGGTTGATAGCTGTTGTCAACGGGTTCGGCAGCAGGAGCAGCAGTTTCTTGTTCAGTGTCATAAGTTTCGGAATTTGTTTCACTTTCTTCGTTAGTGTAACCTTGAGCTGGTGCAGATCCAGGGGCAGCACCTGATTCTTCAGCGTTGTATGCAGGTGCAGGAGCAGCAGCAGCGGGAGCAGGAGCAGCTGGTTCTTCAGAAGCTGCTGGGGCTGGAGGAGGTGGAGGAGGGACGGCAACAGAAGCAGGTGCAGCAGCTTGGCCTTGATCATATTGTTGGATTCCGGAGCTCACAGGAGCAGAAATTGGTGCGGAAATGGGAGCGGCAATTGGAGCTGGTGCCGGCAAGGCAATTGGTCCTTGATTGTAAGAAGGAGCAACAAATGGAGCAGGTTGGTTGTAGATAGGAGCACGAGCAGCGGCATAACCACCAGATGAATAAGATGGAGCTTGTGCATATCCTCCGGACAAAGCTGGAGCACCATAAGATGGAGCTGCATAAGATGGGGCTGCGGCGTATGATGGTTGATAAACCGGAGCGCTGTAAGAGGCACTACCGCAAACGGGGGCGGATGTGCAAGCAGGTTGTGATGGTGGACAACAACCAGCACTGCCACCGATGCATGCCAAAGTAGGTGCAGAAAGAACAGCAAGACCAAAGACGATCTGAATCAGTTTTATATATGGAAATTGGACTTGAAACACAAACCACAAGCATTTTTTGTTGCAGATAAACCAAAAAAATCAAGGAAGTAAAGAATGACTTTGACATTCACCTTTTTATACTTGAAGCCGGATTGAAATTACTGCCTAAGGGGATTTGTTTCATTGCCAATTGTTCTTACAAAGCAGGCGGTCAGTCAGAATGTGATATTTGGTGAAAATCAAGCGGCGTCAGCACCATGTTTTATTAAAGTTTTGTCCGTGCGATAACTAGTCTTCATTTTTTTATGCCTCCGGCTAAACGGAAACCTGGAGTAAAAGTTCATATCTTTTTTTTATTTTGACAGATAAATTCATTCAAGAAAATTATTCACGGTGATAAATCCACCTACATTGAGAAGAATTCAAAACTAAACTAAAAAAACTGAAAAAAAAAGTTCCAAAAAAAAGTTTCAACAATGATTGAGTTGAGCACACCACAATGCTTCAACAACTTGTTCATCAACAAAAACTGCAAGTTCATTGATTTTTCTATCTGTTAATTGGAAACATTGTTCTGCTAATTCTGGTTCCGTGATTTTTGAACATGTAGCATTAGCAAATGCTGAGATCTCTGATTTTGCGGAAATTGCGTAAGATTTTGCGTTATTCAACATTCTTTCACAAAATAAGCAGGTTAATCGCTTACTCTAAATATTTTTTAATCAGTGGATTATTTGTAAATGTCGACAGTTTTAAGTACGTTAGTAAAAGATTCGAGAAAAAACAAACCCAGCCCACCTTCTTGCCGTCAGGACCGTTGATGTTTGTTGTTGATGGAAGTCCACCAGTTTTACTAGCCAATTCTTTAAAATCTGGGATTTCAGATTTGTCAATAGATTTATCTGGTGTTGATGGACCAGAAACCAAATTATTAGGATCTGGAATCATCGGATAAGGACGGCGTCTTTCTTCAAAAGGACTTGGACTTGTGAGCTCATTTCCAATCATTGGTGGAAACATTGTTGTTGACATCGGAAAAGGATAAGATGGATAAGATTTTGTTGGAATCGTATTAGGAATTGCAGTTGTAGTTGTTGTCGTAGTAGTTGTCGACATTTTTTCATCAATGGTTTCTTCAATTAATCTTTCATTGATGAATGGATTATTTGGATCACAAAGTTTCAACAATTCACACAAATTTTTGACTGGCATATCATAAGTCAATGAAACATAAATTTGTGGTAAACTGTCAGAGACAAATGCAAAACATTGACTCTAAAAATGATTTGAAAAAAAATTCCTTGCATTTTTCTTACCCGGAAAACAGTAGGAAGTTGTGTACATCGATCGTTCAAAACAATCCTTAATTGGGTTTGACTAAGACCAACTCTTTGTTTTGTGACAGTCAAAAGTTGAGCACATAAAAAACAGCCAAGATTTGATGTTGTTTTTCGGTTGTTGTCAATCCTATTTGGTAAAATTACGGTAATTTTGATTATTATTTTCAAAAACTTACGTTTCGGTTTCAATAATCGAGTTTGAAACAGGAACATTTTCTTGTTCAGTTGCAAAAAAACTTGAAAATGTACAAAATGATTGGGGGATTACTGTGAAAATTAATTAACCGTGAATAAAACTTTAAAACTCACAATTACCAAGTAATAAACATAAAAATAATAATTGAAAATTAAAGTTGAAAATTTTGGTCATATTTGAATCAAAATTTCAAAACTGAATAAATTCTTGTAAATTTATACGTGATTTAAAGCCGTAGACCGTCTTTAAAAATAATAAATTTCAAGAGTGGGTTCAATCTATGAAAGGAAACAAAAGCTTCGTAAAAAAGATCACTTGAAATCTCGCACACCTCTTTTTGGAGAAGTTTTCACGCCAAATGATGATGACAAAAAAAAATTTCTTTTCAAAAACGTTAGCTTTCAAGTATCTGTTTTTATAAAAATTTCTTTGAAAATCATACAGATGAATTAATTGAACAAGAAATATGAGACAGCTAACGTAGTTAGACGGTCAAATTTTGCACCTTTAATTGCTTTCATCGTTTTTGATTTTTCAAAACGTCAAAATGGACATCAAACAAACATCCTTTTATGGACAATTCGATCTTTAAAATTTTCTTTGACAGTTGTTTTTGTTTCAGAAACTAAAAATAAACATTTTCTCCCTCCAACAAAAAAATCTCTTTTTTAATCTCAAATTTATTGAGCATGTAATGAGTACATTGCGTATATAACAATCAATCAAGTAGAAAATCAAATTATGGACCATCAGGAAAAACACGCCTATGATAGGTTTAGTGTAGAACCGTCACAAATGTCCAGTAATCATCATTTCTGGATGGCTTCGCAGAGAATTACTTCTCTTGAAGCCGTGCATTAACCTCAGCATCCTGATGCTTCGAGTTCTTCACCTTCTTTTCTGACAACATTCAAAGTGGTAAAGTTCTCGGCAACGGTTGGATGAATTCCAATTAATCGATCAAAATCAGCTTTTGTTGCATTCATTTTCAACGCTATTCCAAAACCTTGTGTAATTTCACCAGCATTTGGAGTCAAAATGTGAAATCCAATAACTCTTTCCTGTAAAAAAGATTTGATCAAAAACAAAAAATTGTAAACATACACTTTCTTTAATACAGATCAGTTTCAAATAACAAGATTCCATGTCATCATTTCTTTCTGGAACAGTGTACTCCAATGGATAAAATACGTTGTGATAAATAACAATATTATCTTTGCCAAACTTCTTAATAGCATCATCTTCTGACATTCCACAACAACCGTATTCTAATGGTGTAAAAACAGTGGTTGGAACAGACCAGTATTCTGTCACCTCCAAATTTCCGGTGAAAACCCGTCGAACTAATGCACGTCCAGCATGAATGGCAACTGGAGTAAGTTCAGGACAACCATCAAGGACATCACCAACAGCATAAATGTTTGGCATTGTTAAATTCTGATCAACACGGCAAATTAATTTTCCAGCTTTTGACAATTTTGCACCAATTTTGTCCAAACCCAAATCTTCAGTTTTGGCATCGCGTCCAATTGCCAACAAAACAGTGTCAAATTCTTCACTTGCTTCTTCCGAAGTACCATCTTCCTTTACCAACTTGAAATGAACTTTGATTCTTCCGGGTTCAGTTTCGGTTCGTTCCTTCAATTGTTCAAATCTGACTGGAACTGCATTAAGAAATTTGATGCCTTTCTTTTTCATATGTTTTCCAATTCTTTCGGCCATATCTGTGTCAAAACCGCGCAAGAGTATACTTCGGACCATAACAGACACGTCATTTCCAATTCCTCTCAAAAAGCCTGCGCATTCAAGAGAAACATAGGAAGCACCAATACAAAGCGTTTTTCCGGGATTGTATGGAAGATAAAACAAATCATCGCTGAAACATAAGTCATTTTTTTTTCATCAATTATTAATGAACATACCTGGTGATACAATATTCTTTTGCACCTGGAACATCAGGATAACGAGGTCGAAGACCAACAGCGACAAGAAATTTATCAGCTGTCAACTTTTCCACTGCTCCGGAATTACTCGTAGCCGTGATTTCATGAGATCCAGTAAAAACACCATAACTATTCAAATATTTGACACCAGCTGTACGAAGAGCAGTTTTATAACCCCAATTGAGTCCACCAATATAATCAGCAATTGCTGTTTGCATTTTCTTCCAATCATGTTTGATTTCACCTTTTGGAATTTCCCAACCAAACTTTTTTGCGTCATCTACAAGTAATTTATTATTTTGAATCACTAAATTGATAAAACGTACGAATTGATTCTCCCAAAATTGCTCCTTGATGCATCAATTTCTTTGGAATACAGCCAACATTGACACATGTGCCACCAAGACCCCATGTTGTTCCAAGAGGTGTAGGTTTGACAAAATCAAGACAAGCAACTTTCTTTCCTCTTTTTCCTGCTTCTTTTGCTGCAGCAAGTCCACCAGATCCTCCACCAATAACAATCAGATCATATTCATGTTTCTTAACAAATTCACCAACATAACCACGTTCTTGCAATGCTTTCAACTCTGCTAAACCACCAATACAATTACCACGCAAATAAATCAATGGCAACTTCTCAAAACCAACTGTTTTCAATAATTCTGTTGCTGTTGGTTCATCAACTTGTGCAAGTTCAACTGTGATTTTTTCGCTTGCACAATGTGGTTGTAAGATTTTTGAAATCTAAACAAATCCAATGTAAACAAGATTATAAAATAACCAACCTCGTGATCAAGACTTGTGTTTTCTGGAATAACAATAGTAACAGGTTGCTCAGCTGCTAACTGTGCAACCTGTAAAGCAGCAGCACGAGGTGTTGCCAGACATCGCTTTTCTATGCCTCGCGGCGGCATGTCCGATGTAGTGCAGAACCCGCGATGTGACAATACACGATTATAATCGCGGTTAATATGAGCTATAAAAAGTTCCTTATCAAAAATGACATTTTTTTCAAAGCAAGATCAATATTTGTGGCAAATAAACCACGTTTACGTCATTTAAACACAAAAAACACTTTAGTCATCAAAATTTACTACAAACTAACAAAAAATCTGAGAGATCATTGATTATCCTCTTTTTTTCCAAATAGAAAACTCATAATGCCTTTTTTTGGTGGACCAAGGCCAATAGTTGCACGAAATTCATCTGAATTAGCTTCTTCTAATTGTTGAAGCTTCAAACCAAATACTCCTGATGTATAATTGTGTGGAAAATCAGTTAAATGACGATTGTCGGCAAGTTCTTGCAGCGCTAGAGATTACTGATTAAATTCTAAATTTAAAAAAATTAAAGCTTTGCGCAAAAGCTTTATAAAATAATGACGACGGACAAACCAATGATCAAAAGTTTTTTATGGGGATTTCAAACACTACAAAGCAGAAAAAACACACAAACCTTTGAGGCGACGTTCGCACAATGCTGCTTCTGGAAGTTCTTGATTGTATTTGAAAACTCGTTCCAATTCTCTTTCCATAAAATACAATAAATTTCGATCATTAGATTTGAAGGTGTCTTTAGGCCATTTCCCCAGAACACGCATATATTGTTTAAACACGTAAGCCATGACGGCTGAAAATTATGAACTAATAGAATATAAATGGGTACCAGAAAGTAATTAAAATCGACTAAAACGGTCTTTTTCACCCGAACTTTTATGTTAATATGAAAATTTATTATTTTTAATCGTTTCAAAATTCTCTGGTGAAATGGATGAAAGCAAACCATCACAAACTTTAGGAACCCGAAAAAATTAAACATCTTGAACGGTTGATTGACGTTCCCCGGCTAATCCATTGATTGTTTGAATCCAATATTGTCGTTGTTGACTGATTAATGATAATGGAAAGTCAATGATATATGGATTTTCGTAATTTTGAAGTTCAAGTTGCTAAAAATGATTTGAATGATGATTTCCTTGTAAAAACAACTTACGTTTAAGATTGCACGAATATATTCAATGACAAATAATCCACAATCACCAGCTGTCTTCATTTGTGGACATAATGGTGCACGAATTGGAGAGTTGTTGTCCAATTTGAGTATTTTTTCAAGTTGTTGAACTAACTGAAAACAACAATGATAGCAACCAAATTGTTCAAACTTACAAAACGAATATCCTCATCAATACCACGCACTCGTTGACAATCAAAAAAATAAAATTCCCGTTTTATCGGATCATAAACAAGAAGAGTCCAATGAGTTCCACCGCCAATCAATGCAGGATTTTTATTATCACATACAGGAAAAAACAAAAATCTTGATGGGGATAAACCCAAATTTTTGAAAACATCATCATCCAATGGGATAAACTTGATGATTTCAGTAATTCCTGGACTGACAATGGCGGCTTCATCCTTGACTCTTTGCGAACAAAGTTTGTGGATAAAATATGCAGCAAAATAAATGATGTTATCGGTCAACCATCCACGAGGATTCAATGACACCATATCTTGCTGATAAAGTACAATATCTTCATAACTCAAAACTTTTACGTTATTTCTGACACTTCGAGGGGATATATAAGAAGATGATCCACCTCCAGGTGGACTCCGAGTTACTGACTTCTTATATGAACCCATTGTTGAGGTTTTACCTTAAAAATTTGGGTTGATCGATTTGATTAGGGTTAGATTAAACGTCGTAATCAAAATCCTAATAAAAAAAATTAAAAATGAAAGTCTGTCACGCAGCAAAACAGACAACATTTCACGTCACAAAGTCGAGAGTAGCAAAATTCAAATTGCAAAAAAGTGAATAAAAATTCCGTTTGGGACTTTTTTTTCACGTAGGAAAGTAGTACTTCACGTTGATTAACTTTCTTTCATTTTTATTATTAAATTATTTGTGACATATGAGTTAAGTAGTGAGTTTGAAAAGTATTATAGAAAAAATTCTACGTCTAATAACATTTTTTTACGAAAAAATTTGTTTTCAAGACATTTTTTTGAATTTGTGAAGTCAAATGCTGTTGTCAAGCGACGAAATTAGCCGTGATCGTATGATTAAACTAGGATTTAAATCATACGGTCGAGATATTTAATGTTCTAAATCGGGACATTTGGCATTCTTGGCGAAATCAGCAGAAAAAGAAATTTTTTTTGAGTTTGTTTGGCTCAGAAATTGGGGTTTTTTTTCAATTTTGCTGAGATAATTCACCAAATTTTGACAGTTTCCAAGGCACTATACTTTTTAGGTGAAACAAGATTTAATTTTTCAAGTCTCCTGTCAAAATTGGATAAAAATTTTTTCGGCAATTTGTAATCAAAAGCTGTAACTTTGTTATGATTTTCCCTGGTCTTTTTTATTTGTTACGAGCAGGTGTTTGCAACCAAAAAAGGAAAAAAAATTCAAAAAATTGTTTAAAACATTTGAAATTTTTTAGCTGATGAGCAATTTCAACAAAAAAAATTGTAAAAATAAAAAAAAAATTGTCAGGTGGTTTTGGTTGAGAAAATTGGTTAACCGTTTTTTCTACAAACAATTAAATGCTTTATCTTGTTTACGCAAATGTACCTTGTTCTTTTTTTTTTAAATTCCATAAGAAAATTAAAAGACTGATTTATTTTTTTGAATATTTTTCATTCTTTTTAGGAAAATGAAACAAATTCCGGCCCAGATTTAGGAATGTCGATTGATGATGATACGCGAGAACCCTTCAGGGGCATTTGAGCGCATCAGACTATTTTTCGCTAGTCGTGTTCTTCTTACGCATGTTTTGCGATTCTTTGCAGTTCACACGCGCTGATGCTGGGAAAGTTTTTTAGTTTATATTTTTTTGATATCTCCGTCATGTCTTTTGACAAAAACTTTCTTTTTTTGTTTAAAGAAAAGAAGCGACATGTTCTTTCAAACTATTTTTTTTTTCTAATCATTTTAAACCATAAAATTGTTATCAGTGAAAAAAAATCATTGTTACGTTGTTTTTGGCTCCTCAAAAATTCTTTTCATTTTCGCGTGAAAAATCATTATCACAACAGGCACAGACTGACATACACAAAATTTTTTGTTTTATCATTGTAAAAGTTTCACTTGTCTTTTCTCAATTTTTTTTAAACGGAAAAAAACACTTTGCGCAAATAGCTGCTTACAGTTGGATTTGTTGTCCGTTTTCTCTGATCCGTTGCGGATGTTAGGACTCAATATGAGAGCTTCTCTCACCCTACTTTTTTGTAATGGTAGCGAAACCAACATTCTCCGCATTCCAACGGAGCGCAGCAATGTGTCCCAATCGCACAAAATGTCGTCTTCTCCGTTATTTTCAATAGCTGTTTTCTTTTCTTTTTTAATTTCTGACGCATTGACTTCCGTCAAAAAAAAATCTTTTTTTACTCAAGTATCTGAATGAAAAGTCGGTTAAAATAGTTACTGTTGGTTTTTTAATCACAAGATATTTATGCATTTTTGAACAAAATTGATGTTACGTCGTCAAAAACGGCTTGTTCCGTTTTTGTCTTTTTTCGTTCTGTTTGATTAGTTTTGTCCTTTCTGAGCCGATTTCAGGTGCGCCAGCAAAAAAATTGAGAAATACATTTTTTTTTGAAAACTAACCCTTTGTTTTTTTTGTCTTGCAAAAAAAAAGTTCAGAGGTGGCCGGACGATTTTTTTTTGCCTGCAGGCATCGATCATTCGTTTACGTTGTCCTGAACCTAACTTAACTCGTTCGATTTGTCGTCATTACTTCCGGTCAAACTTTTTTTTTTTTCAAATTTTTCCATTTGAAAAATGTTTTTGATTTCTTGAATTCCAATTTTTGTTTTTTTTTTGACGCATTTTCAACAAAAAAAATTGATTTATTTTGATTATTTTTGCGTGAACTCATTTTTTTAAAATTTGTTTCTTCGTTTTTCAATGATGTAAAAAACGACGCATTTGTTGTTAATCCGCTCACCTGGTTTTTTTATAAGCTTTTTCCGAGTCAAAAAATAGCAAAAAAACATAGACTTGATTGGCATATTTTGAATTTTTAACATTCCAAAATTTTTTTTTTCAGAAAAAAAAATGTTTAGCGTTCCAAAACCCGCCTCACCTTCAAATGTTGACGATTCAAATCAAGCAAGTGTTGCTGCAGCTGCTGCAAATTTTTTACTTCCCAATTTTCCAATGACAACTTCAACTTTTAATCCATTTATGACTCTTGGTTTACCTTTATCATCATTACCATTTCCTGCAACTCTTCCACAACCAACTTATTTACCACCACCACCAAGTTATACTGAAACAATGAGACTTTTGGAAATTGCAAGATTGGCTGCAAATACTTCACAAGTTAGTCTGGTTGATAAAGATGAAATTAGACGTGATACAACCAGTCAATCTCCACCAATTAATGTAGAAGATGATGATGAAGATCAGGTAAATTTTATAATCCTTTAAGATTAAGTAAAAGATCTCATCTTTAGCCTTTGGATTTATCATTCAAATCTCCAAATTCTGAATCTGAAGCCTCTACATCCAATTATCGTGCTAGTGTCATAAGAACAGGATTATGTAAGCAAGATTATTACAAAATTTCATAATTTTTCATCTTTTTCTAGCACCAAGTCCAAGAAATTGTGATATCAAAAGAAGTGCTTCATCTGTAAGTCATCGTGTAACACCAGAAACTGATGTATCTGAACATTTTCGTCGTTCATTGAGTGGAAAATGGCCACGTCGTCCAACAAATCATGGACATTATTCACTTCCACAATCATCATATCATTTATCAACTCAATCTATAACAAATAATATGAATAATGGAACATTTTTATCTCGTCAAGACATATCAAGAAGTAATTCACCATTTACGTCAAATCAAATAACAAAAAGATTATCCTTTTCATCTGTTCCTAGAAATTGTGCTAGTCCACAAATTCGTCGTGTTGCAAGTACACCAAAACGTTCACAAATTATTGTTTGTGGTGATGACACCAGTCAAGGTCAGTCAAAACAAACTCAAAAAAATCTAATCATTCCTTTTAGTTGAAACACATTTTCGTCGAGCACTTGGAGAAGAAAATTATGAAAAATTTTGTGTTGCAGATTCTCAAAAACAGAAGTAAAAAACATTAGCATTTAATTAATTTTTTGTTTATTTTTTTTGGTTATTTTTTTTCTTTGAAAAATGTTGAACCTCTCAGGGTTGAAATTCTACATCAGATCAGAACAATATCGATATAATATTATACTTATTATTAAACCCAATTATTTCCATGAATGGGTATCATTTTTATAGTGAGAAAATATTAGATTAATAAATTTTGTAAACATTTCATGACTAATCTGCGTAGTAATCTGACTCTGAGTAATGAATAGTCAAAACTAGCAACAAATGATGTAGAGGAAACCCAAAGAAGTTCATGAAACGACAAACAAAATAACATCAAAACAATTTAAAAAACCCATACAATTTGGCTAATTTGCCAATATTACGTAGATTAGAATCCAAACACATTCAAAAAGAAAACAAAAACATGAAACCAACTTTTTAATTGTCGGCTTACCATCTTTGCATTGAACTAGGGTTTTAAATTTGAAGAAATAAACAGGGAAAATGAAAGATATGAAAAAGAAATTGACTTTTGCTATCATTTGAAACTTGCAATAAAGCTTTATTCAAAATCAATCGTTACAAAACAATTGTCTAACGATTACATGATCTAAATAGTATTGAATTATAGATTAAATGATTACATAAGTGATTACAAAACTTCAAAACAATCATCAAAATTTGTTGTCAAAGTACACAATATTAGAAATCAGAAACAAGTTTAAAAAAACCATGATACATGAGTTGATGGATCCCCCAAAAAAAGACACAATATCAAGAAAAATGAATTAGAAAGAACCACGATACATGAATTGATGAATATATGCCCCAATTAGATGATCAAACAAGAAATTTGCTGATAAGTTGCACTTTTTGTCACGAATTCGTGCTTGTTTTTCATTATGCACAAGAAGATGAAAAAAATCATATGTAAATCCCCCATCAAATTCGATAAATTGATAATTTTGAATATATAGAACCTGAAAAACACAATTCATTAAACTTTTGAAACTAAAAAAACTACCAAAAAAATATAGCAAAATAAATTATTTCCGCATCCACAACCGTAAAAATATTATTGCTGATTGAACTTAACTTCGAATTCAATCATTTTGACAGTAACAGTGACTGATGGCTCAGGATTGAAAATTCCAGCATTGCCAGCGTTTCCAAAATACTGTGGATATGTATAAGCATTGTAATAAGGAAACTGATATTGCATATTCCAAAATGGATCTTCATAATATTGGTATCCTGCAAATGGATAACCTGTTCCAGCTGCTCCTGCGTTGACGTTGGCATTGAAATATTCATCAAAATTTGCATTTTGCTGATCATTAACTTGGTCATTTCCCAAAAGAATACTTCCATCTTCTTCGCCAATATTCTGGTCATCATTTTCAGTTTCATTTCCATCGTCGTTTTCTTCTTCCGTTTCGACATTTTCTTCCATGTCTTCATCATCAGCTTCAATATCTTCTACATCATCGTCCATCTCTTCATCTTCATCATTTTCTGTTTCATTTTCAATCATTTCAATGTCTTCTTCATTTTCTGCTCCATCTTCAGCTTCATCTTCAGCTTCAACTTCAGCTTCTCCTTCATAATCATGATCGTTGCTTTCTTCTTCACTATTGGCTTCTTGTGCTGCAGCACTTTGATTTATTTGGCCCATTTCCGGAATTTTACCAACTTCAGCTTCCACCATTGCTATGAAAGTCTCGTAAGCCTCCTTTGAAGATGGATTATACATTACTTCGGCAAATTGCTGTTCAATTGCCCATTGTGCTGCAGATACAGGTGCATCCTTGAAAAATTTTCTAATATGCTCTTCAACTTTGTATGCAAATGGATGCTTCCAATATTGGGCAGATTCCCGATAATGTTCCAGTTCCTCTTCATTTAATGTTGGGAGGTTTTGCTGGGGCTGAGAAGTAAGCACCAGTGTACGGTTTGAAGATTGTTCTTCCATATTGTTGAGTCCAGCAGTGCTTTTAAAATCCTGAGTAGCAGGCGCAGAACCACTTTGGAAACCTCTTTGAGCAGGAGTCATGGATGGATTCTGCATATTCGAATTAGCTGGAAGATGTCTGCTTCGTGCCGATAATTTTGTATAATAATCAAGAATCCTTTCTGGACGAGGTCGTAGATTTGATGCTTCATCAAAAGCGTTGAAGATGCCACGGCCAGTGGAAGGCACACCAGTATCAGGTAATAGCAAGCACTCATCAGTCAATGAGGATTCAACAATTGAATAAAGTTCGTTAATGAAACACAGTGCTTCAGGGGGAAGTTCATATTCATCCACTGATGGTTCTTGCAGTTGAAATGGAGGAACTGAAGAAGGATAAGGTTCATGAAGATGATACCTGTTTTCCAAATGATCGTCAACCACTACTTCAGGCATAGTCAAATGATTGGAAAGACTGTTTGGTTGATTGGAAGACATCTTGCAACCTGAAATCAGAATTCCTCAAAAATTTAAAATCATCACCAATTGAAAAAAATTGAAAAAGCGGTAAGATGTTAGTCACAAATTTCAAAATATGATCCCAATAATCAATAACGGTCGGACACAAACAAGCGAACGCTGGTGGCAAGCTCTTCAAAATGGCAGGACCAAAAAATTTTGCGCTGTTCAGGCAGACGAAAAAACAACAACAGCAAGTGAGAACAAAGAGGGTAACTTGTTTAAAAATGGTATCAACGCTTTTTCCCAAGCAAGCCAAATCATCAACTGAAGGAAAAAAAACATTTTGCCATCAACCAAAGAAATCAATAATGGAAATCTGTTTTTTGATGAATTCTTGGCTCTTTTTTCGTCGATTCCGTTACCAAAATAATTAAAATTCATAGCTAACAAAAAAAAATCAACGGTTAAGAAAAAATGGAAACAGTACCAAAAAACAGATAAAACAAAGAAATCCAGTTCATTGATCTGACAAGACCACCCATGTTGTCACAGAAAAAAATTACCGCAAAAACCCGGCACAAAAAAGGAAATGGTTTTTGAAAAATCCCGAGCAAGTTAATGATTCAATGCAAATTTATTCCAATTACTTATCAAATTTACACGATTTAAGAAAACGTATGATCAGTTGTTAATGATAGACAAACGCGAAAAACATCTCCATCAATGAAAGCAGCCATTCTTTGCGGCATTGAACGCGGCGATCCTTTGTCTCTGGGGGCGGTGCAACGAAGAACATAATGTTTCCTAAATCAAAAACGTTAAGGTATCAACAAAAAAAACAAGAAATCACCTTGTAATTGGTGGAAATTTTAATTCTAAAGAATCACTGATTCCTGCATCATGTTCTGCGGCATCCAATTCAACTCTAGCATCATTGTTCAATAATCTTCGTACTGACATTGCTAATGAACCATTTGGAGCACCAAGTATTGGAACTGGTGTAGCAATCAATTCAGGAGATGCATTTGAAAAAGCTTGGGTTGGTGCAACACCTGACATGAGTTCAGTCACAAATGCTTTTAAAGTCGAACCATCAGCAACATATTTTGAATCATTTTCTTCATCACTATCATCATTTGTAAAATCAGATTCTTTCAATTCAAATTTGGATTTTAAAGATGAATATTCTGCAATTCTTGCTTCAACTTTACAAAGTAAGTTCAGAGCTTCCAAACAATCATCAATATTTTGTCGTTGTGTGTAACGAACAATTTGATGAACCATACTTTTAAAATCATTTTGAATTAATGAATAACATTCTTCAGCTTCATCAAGTAGACGATATACTGCTGTAACCAATGCTCCAGGCATGATCAATTTGAATAAATCAAAAACTTTAATATTTGAAAAGAAATGGAAAATTTGTTCTGCTTCTTTGCTTTCATTGAAAAGTCTTGCTTGATGTGTTACAGCAATTGGTCTTGCACTATCCCATGTTTTTCTCCATACATTATCATCCATACTCATCCTTTCTGATAAATGTCCGCTACCATTCAAATCATCGTCAACAAAATCTCGAGGTGAATGCCATCTAACAAAATCTTCAAGACAACATCCAGGATTTGCTGCTTTGAATGCTTGCATATCAGATAATAAAACGTCTAATTGAGCTTTAACTCGATCTTCACCTGGAATTGATGCTAAAAATTCTGCATGTTCTTCAAGCATATCTTCTGTCATTGGACTTCTATCTTGAGTTATTGGAACATATAAAGGCTTGTCAGGATAATTCAACAGATTGCAACCTTCTACAGGATGCAAACGACCTTCAGGTTCCAAGATAGGTGAACTTCCATCATCAGCATCCATAAATTCCTCGCTTGCATCATAAAACTCGTCATCTCTTGTGGCAAAATTTTTTGTTGCATCATAAAGTTCATATCGCTTTTTCCTACTTTCGATACAACATTGAATCATTTGAATTTTTTGGTACAGCAAACATTTGGACAAATCTGGTACTTCAACATTTTTTAAAGATGGTAAATCTTGATTTTCATCCCAATAAACCCGTAATGATTCGACAAATGACTTCCATATTTGACAAACAGCTGCTATTTGTTCTTTTTGATTGTCTTTCATCAAAATACAATTCAACAATACGCGGATGAGCTTGTCAACGAAAGTATTCCTTGGAATTGATCTTGCAGATCTTAGATTATCCTCGCATTTTTGTAGAAATTCTGCATATGGAGCACTTAGAGATTTTTCCAATTTAGTTTCTGTTACTTCAAATATTTTTCCAACCCAATCTTTTACAGTTTGGTTATCCAAAGGCAAAGCATAACCCACGATGTTCAATCTCATATTTGATCCATGATCCAAAACAGAACCAAAAGCTTGAGCAGCTTTTTTGTGATGAACGTCCTCTCCTAAAATATCAGTAATAGTTGTGGCATCTTCACTTCTTATTATTTCTTTGCATTTTGTCAAACTGCGGTCTGAAAAACAAACTTGGTAAAAGAAACAAAATCAGTGCTTACAAAGAAATCCTTGGATGCCTTTATGGAATGTTGCAGTAGCTCGCCAACGTGGAGCAGCATATGGATCCAGATCGCTATAATTAACAGTATCTGTGATAGCTTCTTGTTTTAAACCAGGCCACGCCGTTAGCAAACGAAATTCTTTTACCAAATCGCGATTTGTTCCAAACGGCAAACGAGTAATGTCTTTGATGTGATAAGCGTCAGGATTTAACTCGACATCATAATCAAAATCATTCCTAATGATATATTCTAATTGAATTGCAACGGTGATATCCAATGGTTGTGCTGCTGAATCAAGCTGAAAACATATATCTAGTCAATATAGTGCAGAAAAACAACTAACCAATCTTTCCCTGAAAAGTTCTGCAAGGCCGCTCAAACATTTATGCTTTGTAAAACCACAATGGGTATGAATTGTTTCAAAAGTCGTTTTAACATTGCCATTTTGCAATGATCCAACAAAAAATATTCTATCTGGAGTGCCAAACTGGATGAACACAGGCAAAGAACTGAAACAACCGTTTAAACTTGAACGTGAAGTGAAACCAACCATTCAGAATTTGCAAACGCAACTTCAACTCCTGATTGCACCATTTGTAAGTCATCTTCCGTGAAAATTGCATCTTTTTCCTCTTTAACTGGTGATAACAATATATATTCAAACACTCCAAACTGTAAAAAAACAAATTATGACAGAAAATATAAAAAAAAACAAACTTGCTGCGTGATGATTGACCAAGGATAAAAATTACTTTCTGGAAGCAATAAATCGGCAATTCCAGCTGCTAGATGTTCAGATTCAGATTGTTCATCGGCAACTGTTTCAGATAAACCATCAGGTGCATCTGGCCAAACATGGGTCAACAAAAACTCGCGATTTGGCGGATAATTGACAGGTTTTGAGTCATGTGACCAGTTGCAGCGTTGTAAAAAGTCCTGAAATGGTCAATAACATCTGTTTCCAAATTTACAAGTCATACCGCAGGAAATAGTCGGCTAATAGGTCTTTTGACACCATTTGGAGATGCTCCAGACAAATTCCACTCATGTAAAACATTTTCAACAGAAACAATAAACTGTTCAGAATCGGTGATAACGGTGAAATCAGTGATTTCAAATATATCAGTTCCACCAGAAAGTATCAATGGTTGGGATTCTTCCTCCATTTCAACATCCATCAATCAAATTGAATAACAAATAACAACAAAGTTTCTCCAGCACGTGCAAATACTTTGACACACTTTGCCAATCTGTTATTTCTTTGCTTTTTGAAATTTTCTGCTATTTTGCCATGTTTTTGCTAATAATCAACAGCTAATGTGAAGAATTAATAGAATTGATTACTGAGTCTACAAAAATTCAAAGGAACTCAATGATTATTGCATGTTTGCCAAAAATTCAAAAGATTATGAATGAATGTAATTTACAACGAAAATTTTTTTTGGACCGTTCATTAGACCAGATTTTCATTTTTAGCCGGCAGGGTTTTTTTCGAATTGATTTGCTTTTCTTTTGTGTTCTTTGACTTTTTTGCTAGTTTCTGCCGCTGTTCTTTGGTCGATTATGGATGCTGTTTCAAATATCAGCAGTGTTGAACCTCAGGTTGGAAAAACTACTGTTTCTTTGATTAAAATATTGTTTTAGGATGCTATCATCGACGAGACATGTTTCACGACAAATAAAAGATATCATCGTATTGGTAAAACGGTTGTTTTGATGAATGAAGAGGAAAAACCTTCGGTTATTACGAAAGCTTCAAATTATTTTAGCAATCGAGCTTTCCAAAAAGCCTTGGTAAGAAACTTTTTGTTGATGATCAGATTTTATTTTCATATATAGGACAATTTTGATCATGCAGAAGAAAAGTTGTTTGTCAAACAGATGATGAAGAAGATTGACAACATTGCCATTGATGAAAAAACGAGAACTTCATTGGTTGATCAACTGATTTCGACAACTGGACAAAAAATGTTGAAAGAAGAAAGGATTGGTGAATTGCGTCTAAAGTATGGTCCTGATTTGGCTGAATGGGCATATGAACAGTTACAAAAGCGACCAATTGCCAAGGCTGAAGTACTAAGGCGGACAACGATTGATTACAAGAAGTGTAAAGACGTCGATCCACTCAACACTTGGCATAAGTCCAACAAAGATGACAGAACTGGAGTGCTTAGAAGAATTGATTTTTTTGCAAAACAAATGGCACAGATGGTGAAGTTTTCATTACTCATACATCCAGGACATTTGAGATGTCATTTGTCTACATTTGTTGACGAATTTAATGAGTTAGAAGACTTGTTTGATTGTGTTGGCCTTGATGAGGAAGAAGTCAGTCAGAAAGGGTTCGATGCAAATCATCTTTTGAAAGCCAGAAATAGCAGTGAGTTTTGCTCATTTTTTGCATTGTTTTCCTCTTTTTAGAACTTGAATGTGTTGACATGTCGAGAGTGATTTTACGACTACCAGGATATTTGACCGATGCTAATCAAACGCCAATCAGACGTCGTACTCCAGCAGATATTTTTGGTGAAATGGATTGTTTAAGTTTTGCTGAAAGAAACAATTAGTAATTTTTGTTTTTAAAACATTGTGTAAGAGATATTTTTAGTGGGACTGGTGATTTTATTCATGCTAATTACGTCATAGGTGGGCCGTTGATGAACAAATTTGTTTGTACTCAAGCACCAATGAAAAATACCATTGCTGATTTCTGGAGGATGGTTTGGCAAGAGAAACCAGAATACATTTTCATGTTGTGTGATGTTGCAGATGGAACAAATGCAGAAGCATTGGAATTGGAAGAAACAAACAGATGTCCAATTTATTGGCCAAAATTATTGGGTGAACAATTGCAGTTTGGAAGTTTGATTGTCCGAAACGATAACATTAATGGAATAGTTGATCCATTGTTTAACGTGACAGAATTGGCAATTTTTCATGAAGATCATCCAGAAAATATTTTGTATGTCCAACATTGGCAATGGGATTGGCGGGATTATTGTGATTATCATTGGCCATTGAGATTATTGCGTCGGTGAGTTGTAGTAATTTGTTTTCAACTGGCATGTTTATTTTTTAGTTCACGCGTTTCAAAACGTCCTACTATTGTTCATTGTATTGATGGTTGTGGCAAAACAGGAACATTTGTTTCGATTGAAGTTATGTTGATGCAATTATTACGTGGATCAGTGAATTATGATTATCCATTGTTAACATGTGCATCTTTTGTTCGTCTTCAACGTCGTCATGCTATTGCAAATCATTTGCAATATTTGTATATTTACCGAGTTGTTCTTCATTGGCTTGAACCATATATCACATCAAGTTATCAAAGATTTTGTCTTGGTTTCAAATTTGATGATTATGGCTTTGTTGGAAAATATGATGAAATGGCACAAAATTGGGCGAGAAAAGCGGCACTTCGGTGATTATGATAGCAAAAAGTCTGTAAAATGTTTAACCCAGCTCGTGTGACTTGAATTTTTTTATTGAAATTGACAAAAGAAAATAAAGTTTACTGCACGCAAAGAATTTTAGGAATGCCTATAGCAGCACAGGCGCCGAAATCAACCAAAATATTTGATGGCCGATGTGACGCTGAGGGTTCGATGATCATCTTGTAAAAAATTTGTAGAGCACAACGGATTTAAGAATGTCTCGTCTTCACAATATTGCGCTTGTTTTCTTGTGCAAATTTCCGTGGAAAGGCTTCTGAAACTGTTAAAACCATATTCAAATAAAAAGTTGAGTTATTGGCGTTGAAAACACCAGAAAAACGCAAATTTTTGAATTTTTTCGTCCGTCTAGAAAACATCATGATTTATTTTCTGAAACATTTTTCATTATCATATTTGGTGCCATGGAATGAAAAAAAACTAAGGTTGCAAAGGAAACTTTTTTTTGCATTCTTTAAAAAATTTGCAAACATTTCAAGTATGGAAAGATTGGGAAAAAAGTCCAAATGGCCAATTTTGCCAATGAAAACAAGGTAAATCTGGTAAAAATGATGAAAAAGCCATTGATTCTCTCGAATGAAAAGTACCATTTTTGCCAGCATTATTCGATTGTGAAATGTCATCAAACAATCAGGTCCAGTTGACCGAAAATAAACAGTTTTCTCATTTTCCCTCGCGTCAAATTGCCAGATTTTTCAAGATTATTTTGATCGTAAGTTGATGTGAGCTTTTTTTTCTAAAATTTTATTTTTTTGTTTCTCCATTTTTGTTCGGTTTCCATATATCAAAATTTTTATAATTCTTGCTTTTTTGATATTGTTATCGTGCTATCAAATATTGCCAATTATAGTTGTTTTTCAGTTTCAACACTTTTCACTTCCTTGGAACATGTCCAAAAGACAAACAGAAGATGTTATCGATGATGTTTCAGTTTCAACAACGGTTGACGAACTTGAGAAAGAACTATTGAACGAAGAACAGAAATCGGAAAAATTGTGCCAAACCATTTCCAAAACCAAAAGTGAACTTGAACCGTTGGAAAAATTTGCAGAACCGTTGGAAAAAATTGTACTTCGACAGATAAAAGAAAAGAAAAATGCCATTGTTAAAATGAACAAACAGTTTGAACTCTCGAAGAAATCCATTCTGAAGATCAAATCCGAGAAAAGTAAGTTTTATTTCGATTTTTCATATATGAAAACTTGCAATAAATGAACAAAACTTTCCAGATCGTCTGCTTAATCCAGTTCATCTGTCTCCTGAATTATATGCGAATGTTTTTAATGAAATTCCTGAAGATGTCACGTTTGAACATTTATTTTTAATCGGAAAAGAAGCTGTATCCGGTATCAATCAAGTGTTGAGAAATGGTTTCAAATTGAAGTTTCGTGGTTACAGAGTTTATTTTGAAAACGCTAAAGGAACGAAGTTGAAGTTTAAATCAAAATCAAAGAGTTTTTCTGAAAAATTAGTTCAGTTGTTTGCACCTTACGTCACAGAAGTATGTTTCGGCAATAACGGCAATAATTCATCAAAATCACATCAATTGTTTTTTCAAGCTTTGTCCAAAGATCAAAAGCAAAAGAAGCTGACAATTGTAAACCTGAGCGAAGTCAACAAGTTTGTTATTGAAGCATTGAAGAAGTTTGACGAGGAGAATATTCCTGTTGCATTACATAATCCTGTGCCATCAACTTTGTTGAAACTACCTGGTGTACATTTTGATGAATTACGGATATCAGACGAAAAGCTCGATATTTCGGTAAGTTTTGGTGAAAAGTGAAGTTTTTCGGCATTGTTTTGAGTTTTAAATTAATTTAAATTTGCAGACCGGCAATCCTCTTCCGTGTACATTCCGGAAGTTAAATCTTTCTGACATGGAGTGTTCAGACTATTATTTACAACTCAGAAGCGTTGTTCTTGATGTTGAAGAAGTGTTGTTAAAGTTGGCTTTTAATTCATTATTTAATGATAAATTTGAACCGTTAAAAAAGAATTTTCCAAAAGCAAGAAAATTAACTATTACATTTATTCTTTGTCCAGAAGTTATTTATCCTTTCCAAACAATGTTGAATTTTCAACTTTACCGTATTGAAGGTGCTCCTCAACAAGAAATCATTGCAAACGTTCATTATTCAGCTGATTGCAAACATTGTTTTGAACAAGCTATTGCTTCATTAGATGGCGAAAGAATTGATGGCAACACTGTTCGTTGGACTTCTTCAAAGAATAAATTCAAAGTGGTCAACGTTCACTGCAAATTGAGGAGTTAGGATCCGTTTTTCGAATTAACAGATTTTTGCTTCAGTGATTTTTGGGATCCTTTGCTGTAAAAAATAACAGTATTTTAATTTGGTTGAATTTTTCATTGAATGCTTTATGAATAAACTTTTTCATGTAATCGAGCGGCGTCAGGGCCGTAACTTTAACTTTTCAAGAGAGGGGAACTACCTTGGCCAAGGGGGGGGGGGG
>CABFKL010003439.1:3731-19051 GCA_901765185.1 Panagrolaimus sp. JU765 | reverse complement strand
AAGAACCAAAGGGAGAGTAATCTCCTATTTTCCTTTCGCATGATTTCAACAAAATCCTAGGGGGAAGGGGGAGTACAGGAAAATTGCAATCTTTGAAAAATTTCCGTGCGCGTATTTCTTTCTTGGTTAGAGCACTCAGACTTACAGGTTTTTGACCATGCTGAACACGACGGTGATAACCATTCTGCAAACAAAAATTAACCTTCCCTTGTCAGACCATGTTTTAAAATGATGTAAAAAGCAAATTAATTGGTCAAGAATTGTGGTGTTTACGGCCAAAAATGTAAGATGACAACAACTTTTGTCCGTCATTGTTCCTCCGTGAAAATTTTGATAAATTGTGGGAGAATTATCGGAGAATGTTTGTTTACCAATGTCAAATTACTGATTAGATAGTTTACAAGAACAATAATTTATTTTTCTTGTAGTAATCCTTGGTGTACAAATTCAGATGCCAAGATTTCAGAGGATCATGGATGTGATAAACAAAAATGAAAGTTTTTCTTTTGTTGCGAGTGGTTGTTGGCAAAAAATACTTTTCAACTTCTTTTGTGTCGTAGTTGATTGCAGAATTTGAATGATAAAAACTCATGTCAAGTTTTCTGTTCTGTAACATCATCTTGCACATGGATTTGAAGTCTGTTATCACACCTGATGCCTCTGTTCGGAGTGTACATGATTTCAAGTTTTGACTGGCATCCAACAATGCTTTTTCCCATCCATCAGAAAAGCTTCCACCAGTAAAAAAAGAATAATAATGAAACAACATTAGGATTGTTAAAAATAAAACAAATTTGATGCCAGGTTTGTAAACAGGCCCGCAACTTCAACTTTCGGCCACAAGGCAGGGTTCCGCTTTCTGAAATTTTGGCTTCAGCTTTATCTCCGACTCCAGGTTTTTATAATCGTTCCAGCTCCGGCTCCCAGAATTTTCAAAATTGGCTCCGCGGAGCCAAAAACGCTAGTTTGTTGTCAGAAATCCTGTCAACAAACGCAAAAGTTGGGAATAATCAGAACTCCTGCACATTATACTTGAGATTTTTATTGAAATTGAAAAAAAAAGAATAAAATTTGTTGCACTCAACCAATTTTGGAAATGTTATTTGCACGGCAGGCGTCGACTACAAAAAAAAATGCTGGAGGACTCGTGCCATTGAAGACTTTTCACTTCATTCGATAAATATCGTTCAACCAACTGTATTGACGTAATCTGACATTCATCGTATCTTTGATCCCTTCAAACATGGGGATTCCATTCAAAATAACTTGATTTTCAACACGAAGCATGATTAAGGAGTTGGTTTCTCCACTGAAGAAATCAATTGTTTCAATGTAAGACTTCAAAAAATGTTTAAGAAAATAATCGGCACGTAGAATTTTTTCATGACGTAAATGGATATAATAATGTCCAATGGCATCTCTCGTATAATCATTTGCTTGAGCATATTCATTAAAAAATATACTGAAATACATTGAAAAGTCAATTGTTTTTCCAGTTTTATTTGGTTTTTGTTGAAGAACCAATTCTTTTCCAGAAGAATCAAAATCGATTATCGTTGGCATTTTTTGCCATTGTACAATGGCGCCATTATTGAAATGATAACCACTGATTGTTTGATCCGTGTTGATGACAATTAATGGCAAGTAAGGATTGATAATTTCTTGAGTAGTTTCATAAGAATTTGTGATTGTATTTCCTCTTTCATCAAAAATATTGAAATATGGATTTGAATGAATAAAAAGTTGGAACAACAATTTTTTGACGGCGAATTTTTTCTTGATTTTGGTGCAAAGCACTGTTTTTTCAGTGCTTTTTTTCTTACACCACAGCTAAAAATCCAAGTTTTCTACCGCAGTTCAAAATCTTAACTCACTTTGATGGTTGTTATTCTGTCAATTCGAGTAAGTAAAATCGGAACTTGGCATTGTGCAGGTAATGCTTTGAATTGAATCCCTAAATTAATGAATCTTCGACCAATTTGTAAATAATAATAATCTTGTACAATTTTTGGAACAAAACAATGATGATCACCGTTTAATGCAGTAGCTTTTACAATGTAAGATGATGTTGATTTCAACAAATGATTTTCTGCTTGGTCTGGATCATCGCTTGTGTGATATGTAAAACCTTTGTTACATGTGAATTTGCATCGACGTTCAACTTGGAAGGAAGTTCTAATAAACACATTCATGACATCTGGAAAATTTTCGCCAAATATCTCCGTCGATAACAAAAGTTGATTTTCTTGGAGCTTGAATTTTTTGACAATAAAATCTTCGGTTATCCAACCACGATGATGTTTTTTCAACAAACAACCTTTGATGACTATGTCGTTCTCCAATGATACATCCACAACAAACACTTTTTGGCCAGTTTGGTAGATGACTCCAGAATCACGTGCCCACAAAAACAAGCTGGTGCAAATTTTGGAAATCGAAGAATCCAGGGCGATTATCAAGTTCCGGTACATTCCTTGCCGGATCCATTCCCAATACTGGGAGCATCGATTGTTCTTTGGTGAAAAGCTGAAGAAAACCCACTCATTGAATAAATTCTTGCTGATGAGTTGGGTTAAATACAAATGTAATTCATCGGAATTGTTGAACTCCACGTTGACTTTTTTCTCTTCTACAGCATTTGTTTCACGATCGAAGCAAGTCACTGTAAATTCAGGTTCAACACAATTGGCAGTTATCAAAATGACCATTTTCTGAAAAATAACGGATTATTACTCATGAAAAATCTTCAAAAAATACAAATGTTTAAGAATCAACGGAAAAAATGAAAAACAAAACAGGCGATTGAAAGAATCCAGACAAAAATGCTTTTGCCCAAATCATTGCGGCGGTTGTTTTGATTATTTTTTTTCTCAACAGTCGATTTTCAATGAATCATTTCATCTGCCGGCAAGGTTTTCTTGAGCAGCTTTCTCACCGAATTTTTTTGCATGTCTAATAGGGCAAATATCGATTATTATTTTTTATTGAGCAACTCATTCAGAAAACACTTTAGTAAAGGCATCTATGACTTTGTCAAGAGCTTCATCTGTGACATCTCTGTGAAGCACAACTCGGATTCTGTAGTGATCAAAATGCATAACAAGAACACCAAGTTCTTTCATCTTTTCAACAATTGCTTCAGGATCAGCAACTCGTAACAAAACCATATTTGTCATCCCTTCTTCTTCGACGGCAACCTTTGGACTTTTCAAATCAATGAGCGCTTTGGCAAGTTTTGAAGCTCTTTCATGATCTTTGGTGATCCATTCGATTGCATTATCCAAAGAATAATGCGCAGCAGCCGCTAAATGACCCGCTTGACGCCATCCACCTCCAACAATCTTCCGATCCAATCTGGCTTGTTGGATGAATTCCTTGGTTCCAACAACAACTGTACCTATCGGAGCTCCAAGTCCTTTTGAGAAACAAAATTGAACGCTATCGGCATCTTTGGTCAATTCCGCAACTGTCACACCTAATTTGACGGCAGCATTGAAGATTCTTGCTCCATCAACATGAATTTTGAGGTTGTGTTTGTCAGCAATTCGGCGAACTTTTTGCATGTATTCAACCGTCAGCGCTTTTCCTCCAGTGAAATTATGAGTGTTTTCAAGACAAATCAATTTTGTTTGTGCTTGATGATCATCTCCTGGACAACATGCTTCTTCAATATCTTCCAAAGACATTGTTCCATCTGTTTTGACTGGAATAGTTGTTGCTGGGACACCAGCCAATCTGGCATAATTTCCTTGTTCCCAACGATGAATGTGATTCGGAAAAAAACATACAGTTATTTTTGGAATTCGAAGGAAAACTTACAGTTCTTCCAACAATGATTGATCCTCTTCCCATCGTGTGTGCCATGATTGAAATCAAGTTTCCCATTGTGCCAGTTGCAACAAATAAACCAGCTTCTTTGTTGAATAATTTGGCGCATCTTTCTTCCAATGAATTCACAGTTGGATCTTCGGCATAAACGTCATCACCAACAATGGCTTCTGCCATCCGTTTTCTCATTTCCGCACATGCTCTGGAAATTCATTACCTTGTTAGCCATGAAAAATGCCTACCTGGTGACGGTATCCGATCGGATATCAATGTAACTACTATCCCCATTGACTCCAATCTTATTGGTGTACATTCTGCTAATAACACGACAACTTAACAATGATGATGATTGAAAGGCACGGAAGCAAAACAGGAATTCGTTGAAAATCATTTTAGATCATAGGCGGTGCAATTAAACGACACGCTGCAATGATAAATTGCAGTCTTGATAAAAATGAAAAATGCACTTAAAAGAATCTTTGACCTATTGTTGGATTTTCACAATTCAAATATCATTTGTTTCAAAATTTCATCTTTTTTTGGTTCCTTTTATTTTGCAAATTGAGATACATTGAGAAAATACAAAAAAAGCCATCAATCCATGCCCTGTTCGAATGCCAGCTTCTTTTAGGACGCTGTCTCCAAAAAGAGAAAAACCAACAACATTTTTGTTAATTACTTAATACAGAACAGTATTTACAATTGGACGGTAACGAGGAATATATAGAAACTCGATCCGAACAAGATAAATTATAAGACCAACATGACGTGATTTTACTGATGATGGCATTGATGGAACATGTTTATTTTCCACGATATTCGGAAATTTCACTTTCGTAACGTTTTTTGTCTTGTTCAGCCATTTTTTCCCATTTTGATTTGTCTTGGAGTTTTCCCCATTCAACACCAGCTAAAAAAATTTAAATTTAAAAAACATTATTTTTCATGTGATTTTTTACCTTGTTTGGCAATGTCGGCAACAGACATTCCTGGCTTTTTTATTCTTTCACGATTTTCGCCCATCCAGAAGAAAAATGCAGACATGGCACGTTTTGGGGCATTTGGATCCTTCTTTTTAATAACCTTCTTTTTCGTTCCTGTCTAAAATTATAAGGATAAATACAAGCCATTTCCACCGCCGCAAATCACTCATTTCCTTGACGTACGTGCGTCAGTGACAAATAATTTTTACATCCTTGGAATTAATTATTTTATAAATTTAATCTGCTGTTTTTTTGGGAATGGTTAATTTCCAAAAAAAATATTTCCCAATAATTTGTGGTTCTATTTATTTTTGTTCCCTTGAAAATCGTTTGGATTGTCACTGGCTGTTTCAACGCTCGCTCTCTTTTCAATAGAAAAACAACAATCAATGTAAATGCATTGCATTTTTCCCCTTTTTCCTCGTTGTCGCTTGCAATGGTCGCTATTCCTGCTCGCAATCCCAATGACAACTAAAGCCAGTAAAACGACATTCATAGTCGCTCGTCTCGTGTTCAATTTTTTATTAGAAAAGCGAGCATAAGAAAGATGGCGAGTGCTGAACAGCGCTTTCTTTCATCGTTTGATGTTGTCCCAGCGAGGTCGAGCAAACTAACTGAAAACATTAAAAACAGCGCTCAATGCTCGCTCGCTTTATTTTTGCCCCGCATTTATTTCAAACCCATGTTCTACGGTTTTTTTCAGGGGTTAAAAAAAATTTTTTTCATAAAAATGTAACATTTACACAGCTTACTGAGAAAGCATGGGATACAAAGAATGCAGATTTCTTGAGATAATAAAGATTTATGGTAAAAAAATTTCCTGATGTGGCTGACTAGTGTTGGAGGAATACATTTGCCTGTTTTGGAAAATTTTACCAGGATACAGTAAAAATTTTTCATAGCATTATTCAGGCATCAAATTGATTATTTCATGGATTTTTGTACAAATTCCTCAGACAAAACAATTTTTTGATAGCAAAATGGGTCCAAAATATCAAAAACAGTTTTTGCCAATTATTCAATTTTACCCCCGTGATTTCCGGGTAAAATTATCCTAATATTACTTTTGAGCTTGTTTATGCCAGTAAAAATTACTTTTAAAGACATCAAATGCCTTGATTTCAAAAAAATCCAAAAAATAGGCCAGCGAATTCTCGGACGCAAGCGACTTTCACAATTTTTGTTTTCATTTTTGAGCTTAAGCGCAAAGTGGAAAGCATCAACTACTTCTATTTGACAGTTATTAATAAAAAATTTACCTGTTTTGCCATATTTAATGAAGAATTGGAGTTTCTTGAAGAAAAATAACGAGAAGCAAACGCTCAACACAGTTGAAGGGACCGCGTATGAGGAGGGCAATCGAGTGTTGTTGCGGCTGAAGTAAAATAAGAGGACGACGCCCCAGCGAACAAACGACCAGGCAAGGAAAGCGCGTTGGTTGTCCTGCCCAAAAACTCTTCAGCTGTTGTTCGCTTTAACGCGTGCGTAGTCTTTCGCATCCTGTTTCGCATCTGTTCCAACCATTTATTGTTGGAGATATACAGTATTTCCTATTTTTTTTCTGTGTCATACATGATCAGACATTCAATCTCAGGACGACTGCCGATTTTCACCGGTTTTTTTTTCGTCGTAATGGCATTGAAAAGGACTCAAGCCAACTCTTAACCTTCCCGCCAAAAAAAAATTAGCAAAATTCAAAAACCTTTAGAGCAAACGAACAAAGAAATTGAAGCATTAATAATTTCACAAAATTTAATGAACAGTTGAACTGAAAAAAAAATTGCACACTTTCACGTGATTCTTCTTGGCTGTTTTACCTGTTTTCAACTCAAAAATTTCATTTTTTGCCAAATTCCAAAAGTCCAAAGTTTTTCTGGATTTTGTGAGCAGAATATTTAAATGTGCAAAAACAATATTTTTGGCGTGATGTTTCGAAAGCAAAAACACGCGATGCAAACACATGTGACAGAAGCAAAAAAATTCGCATTCCAGATTTTTTGATGGCCTTGTTTGTCTGCATTTGATTTTGATCTATCTTTTTTTTATTGAATTTATAAAATGCCAAATCCATTAATTCGTCAAATATCATTTAATCATCATCAAGGTTTGAATTTGGATGAAAATTTTTGCAAAACAAAAATTTTAGATTGTTTTGCTTTGGCCACTGATGAAGGAGTCAGGATTTTTAATTCGGATCCATTGATTGAACTAATCAATTTGAGTAAGCTTTATCATATAAAAAACTTTAATAAATCTGTTGATTTACAGAATCACAAGATGTTGGAAGTGTTCGTTTAGTTTCATTGTTAAATCGGACAAATCTTGTTGCAATGGTTTCTGGAAATCCACGTCCAAAGTTTGCCAACAATGTTGTGATGATATATGATACAAAGTTGAAGAAGTTTGTTGTCGAAGTTGCCGTTGGTGGACCAATCCTGAACATTGCATTCACAACAAATCGGCTGATTGTCGTTTTGCACTGTTTTATTTATGTTTTCAACACATCAAATTTTGAATTGGTTCGAACAGAAGAAACAAGCAAAAATTTACAAGGTTTGATGACAATTAGTCCAGACAACAAATTAGAAATTCTTGCTTATCCTGGAACCAAAGTTGGAAGTGTTCAATTAGTCAATTTACAAAATGCCAGTCAAAGTCGATCTCTTGCTCCAAGTGTTATCTTTGCTCACAATTCTCCATTGTCAAGGATTGTTTTAAATAATCAAGCAACAAGGATTGCAACTGGATCTATCAAAGGCACAGTTATCAAGTTATTCAACACCAGAACCAGAGAATTATTGCTTGAACTTCGACGTGGTGTCGATACTGCTGCTCTTCATTGGTAAGTTTTGTTTTTGAATAATATTTTTTATAGAATCATTTTTAGTTTACGCTTTTCATATGATTCAGCTTATTTAGCCGTATCAAGTGACAAAGGTACGATTCACATATTTTCTCTGAGTGAAAGTGATGCAGATAAGCAGTCAGTGCAGAAAATGTAAGCATTATTTGTTGAAGATTACAATCAAGTGCATTTAAAATTTTTAGTTTTGATTCAATACGTTTTGCCAAAGATGAAAGAAGAAGTGCTGTACAATTTTCATTGCCAAATACTGAACAAGTAGTAGAATGTGCTTTTATAACGTCAACAATGACATCGGGTTTATCAGAGCAACCAGCTCTTGACAAAGATCTTATTGCCATAGGATATGATGGCACATATTATCGTTTTTCTGAATGCAGTAGCAAACCACAAGGTCATGAATTATTATTTGATCTTGCAGCTGATCAAGAATTTTGGAATGTGTAAAAAAATTTTTTGATGTACAGTTAATAATTTTTTAAATCATTTGTTTTGCAAATTTTTACAGCGGGATTAAAGGAATTGCCTTAGATAAATGAAAATCTTTGAAAAAAAAAGATGGTGTAATAATTGAATGTTTCTGAATCATTTGACAAACGTACTGCCTGTTCTCTTATCTTTCATTGCTTTTGAGTAGAGACCATTTATGGTTCGGTTTTTTCCAATAATTTTTTTTCTGCTTTTTGCTGTCCAAAAAAGAAGAGTCCATGTTGTCTGTACTTGTATCAAATGTCCCAAAAAAATTTTTTATCTTTTGTTTGACATCGATCTTTAATATTTTTTCAAATAATTTATTCTTGAAAAAAAAATTAATTTTATTTTGATTGTTTTTAGGGTCAAAAATGTCGCCATGGCCAGAACTTAACATCGTTCAACCAAACTTGATAAATAAACCTGTTGGAAAAGTAATAAATTTTGATGAAAAATTACATTCTTGGGATAATGAAATTGAAAATGACAGAAAAATTCATTCCATTATTTATAATCACAAAAACAAAACGTTAAAAGTAAGGAATTGTTTGGTTTTTTGGCGGGAAAATTGGGAGTAACTCAATTGGATCCAAGTAAATTTTTTTTTCAGATTTTGGATCAATTAAAAATACCAGATGAAACAATTTTTGTGGATATTTTATCAACAGAAGATGCTTATGATGTCATCAAAAAAATGCAAGTTCGTGGAGCTCCATTGATTGCCACAGTTGGAACTTTAGCATTTGGAATTGAATTAGAAAAAAATTTAACAATGAATTATGATGATTTGATTGTTTTTATTGAAAAACAAGCAACATTTTTAAAATCTTCGCGTCCAACAGCGGTCAACTTGCGAAATGCTTTTTTACGCATTGGCGAAATTGTTCGCGTTGACCAAGAAGAAAAAGAAAAAAATTCTCAACGTTTGATAATAAAAATTCAAGATGCTGCTTATAAATGGTTTTTGGATGAACGTGCCGAAAATGATTTATTGATTCGAAATTCCGTTATTTGTTTAGAAGCAAATGTGCCATCGAATGAAAAACTGACTGTTATGACAATTTGTAATACTGGATCATTGGCAACAAGTTCTCATGGGACCGCTTTGGGTGTTATTCGAAAACTTTACTTGAGAAATCGTCTTCAACTTGCTTTTATTTTGGAAACTCGCCCATACAACCAAGGGTCCCGTTTGACGGCTTATGAATGTGTCAAAGAAGGAATCCCATTCAAATTGATAACGGATAGTATGGCGGCTGCGGCAATGAAAACTTACAAAATTGACGCTGTACTTGTTGGTGCAGATCAAGTTGCTCAAAATGGCGACACTGCCAATAAAATTGGAACTTACATGTTGGCTGTTTTGGCCAACTTCCACAAAATTCCATTTTATGTTGTCACCCCAACCGAGTCCATTAATCCAAGAATTGAATCCGGGGATTCGATCAAGATTGAAGAAAGACCTGCGCATGAATTGGTGACATTCAACGGAAAAGCCACGGCACCAGAAGGGACTCAAGTTTGGAATCCTGCTTTTGATGTGACTCCCGGCTATTTAATCACCGGAATCTTAACTGAAAACGGAAATATTGTTCCAGGTCAACATTCAGTTGGTAGTCTGAGTTCTCAATCCAGAATTGAAAATTAATTACGCCGATACTAATTTCAAGGACCATAAAAAATGGCGGGAAAATTGCAAAACATTGGTCAACCAGTTCACTTTCCATCGCCTTTCTTTTCATGAAGTATTTCTTAAATTCAAGGATTTTATTTTATCCATTTTGATATTCAAGAATTACTTTTTTGAGTCAAGTCATAGTAAATTTTTAAAAAGTTTTAAATTTTTCATTTAAAAATGTTTTTTTTATTGTCATGAAAATTATGGGTTTATTTTCGTAAATAAAAAGTCAAGTTTTCTCAAAAGTCAAGGTGATATTCATCGAGAATAAAAAAAAGTAGCCTTCGATGTGAATTAGAACGGAGAAAAATGCCGAAAAGGTTATTGTCCATTCAATGGTCATTTCTGGTTTGCTTTCAGAGGTCTGCCATTTTTGCGCAGCAGATCGCCTCAGCAGCTCAAGGACATTTTTGTTCAGTTTCATTTCGGGTTCCATCAATATCTTTTTTTCTTTTCTCCGTTTTTTTTATTTTGAAATCATTCCAAAAGATGAATACATACATGCCGCGCAAAAAATGAATATTTTTAGACTTTTCAACGTCAATTGACTTATTTAGACTGTTTTTACAAATCGATTGTTTTCTTTTTTTATTCTTTTCACGTTAACCTTGTTTGACTCCCCGTGTTTTTTTTTCAAATTGTCATCGGGAAGCGCAAAAAACATGTTGCGTTTTGGTCATTTGAGTGATTACAGAGCTATCATGACAAGTGCCGAAAACAATGGAAACGGCGGATTTATGCAAACATTAGTTATTATTGCGTCCCTTATTTTATTGATGATTGGCCTCATTTTGAGTATTATTGGAATCCTAAATCCTAGCTGGCAGGTTGTGGATATCCGCGAGTTTCGACAAGAACATCATGTGAGTTTTGTGAAGGTTTAGTGACATTTTAATTGAGCAAATAATTTTTAGCATGGTTTATGGCTTGATTGCACAAAAAGCTTACAACCGGCTGGCAACTTACCACAATACAATGACAGAAGCTTACATTGTACTTACAAATTTGACCAACAACAAGCATTTGTGATTGACCAGAATATTGATGACATTGATGGAAACAGCGCAGCTGCCGAAGCTATTCATCATCAGTTTTTCTGTTAGTTTCCTGTCAAATGTCAAGATTTTAACTTGATTCATTTTAGTCTGGCAAAAAGCATGTTTAGCTTGTATGGCAGTTTCTCTTGGCACCGGTGCTTTTGCATTGATCTCAGGTACATGTTCGCCATGTTCACCACCATGCGCATTGATCTACAGCATTTTAAACTTTATCGCATGTGAGTTTTCATGATTAAATTCCAAAAATCAATCATTTATTTAGTTTTTGCTTCACTTATTGCTGCCATAATTTTCTTTTTTGCTGCTCATCGAGTTGATAATCGATTTGTTCAAGGACTTGTTGCAACTTACGAACAAGAAATTGGTTCATCGTTTTATTTCTACATATCAGGAACATTATTATTGCTGCTTTCAACTCTTATATCAATTATTGGAGCATATCAACTCTTAAACAAATCATCAGACACTGACAATTATCGATTTAGAGAAATGGCGGCGCCGTTATATCATATGAATCCAACAAGGATATAAAATGTATCATTTTCTTAAACTTTACAACGAAAAAAAAGCTCATAAAAAGCTGCAATTTTGCCTCATAACTCGGATTTTCATTGTGGAGCACCAGTTTCACACAATAGTGAAGGAAGACTAGCAATTGCGCCAATCGATTATCGATGGTGTTGGCCCATGATGTCCCCATTTTTTCCTCTCCCAAAAATATTGCATTGAATCTCAACAAAATCATCCAAGAAAAAACACTGGAAAAAATATATGAAATTTTACTAGAATCAATGCAAAAAAATTAAATTATTACAAATCAATGAAACAAAAATATATGATTATGATCTTATGATTCCCGTATTTCCTCTAAGCATCTGCTCCATTGATTTCTTGAGGTCGGCATATCCCACCAACATGACTTTCAATTCTTGCATCATGGATTTGATGACATCAATAACCTTCTGACGGACATGTTCTGGCCCTGCAGGAATTGGCACGGCAGCAATGGAACGTTCAAGCTTTCGGAGACGTTTGACTGGATTAATACAAATTTGACGGACGAAACGCAGACTTGAAGGAACAAATTCGATAACTCTTGGAAAATCAATGAAGAATTCATGTTCCTTCAAAAGTTGGATGTCAAAAGTTTTCAATTTTGCGACGGTTGCGTCGATAGTTTGACCACATCGTTCTGAAATAAAAATTTATATATGAAAATAAAAAAAAGTCGCAACTTACCAAGAAAACGAAGTTCATTATTGCGGATAGTTCCAGGATAAATCAGGCGTTGATTTCTTGAGCCACGAAGAGACATCTTTGCACAATTGAGAGAAGCAGCAACTGACGAAAATGAGGTGGACATGGCTACCTTTTATATGATTTTGGCCACCACGTGGTTTCCCAGGAAAATTTGCATCTTTGGTAGGCTACAACTATTTTCAAAAATCCTAAAAAATTTGTGCGCAAAATGATCCTCCACACTTTGCCAAGGAACGATTTCAATTTTTTAATGATCGAAGTTCGATGATCGAACTAAACAACTAAAGTCAGATCCAAAACTAAAAATAATGTTCTATAAAAAACTACAGCAGAAATAAACTTCAACAGCTGGCAAGATCCATGACAAAAACCATGACCAACAACAAAGTTTTCACAACGAAAATTCTTCCGCAAACGTTTCCTCTTCCAACTTGGCAGTGCCAAACGAGCGTCCCGATTTTTCAGTACCCCCGATGTGTCACACAGTTTTTCGATGTTTTCATATATTATTATTTATTAAAGATATGAATTATTATTATAAAAACAACCATAAATATTTTCTAAGGAGCTACAGGATTTTCGAAGGTTGAGATGGCGGTGTCAACGTCCACGATGAACCTGCGGTAACCATGGATCATGTCGGTGATTTCTCTGTCCAATGACACGATGATACTTCTGATTTTTTCAAGGACGAATTCTGGAGCTGGAGGAATGATTAAACGATGGACTGTACCAAGAAGGCTTCTGAGGCGTCTGATTGGACCCATACAATATTGCTTGACCAAAAGAAGAGTGTCATATTGATATTCGATATCTGAAGGAAAATCATTGAAGAATTCGAGTTCTTTCACAACTTTGACATTCAATACACGAAGTTTGTTCACAGCTTTGGCAATTCGTCGATTGTTGCGAGCTAAAAAATGAATATTTTTCCAAAAATTAATAAAACATCAACTTACAAACATCACGAATTTCATGGATACGTTGGAGACCAACACGTTGAACTCGATAAGACATCGTCACCAACCTCGATTGAAATCAAACAATGAAATGATTTTTTTGAAAAATTTTCCTCCAACATCACCATATATTCAAATTTTTCCAGATTTGGATTCCAACTTCTGCTATGAGGTCTCACGATTTTGAGTATTCAAATTTCAAAAAATGTGCGTTATTTTCGTGTCGAGAGGAGAAAAGTAATGAGAATTTTTGCCAATTTATTTTTTACATCCTCAACACAGATTACTCGATGATATACCCGTACAAATCTACTTTTCTTTTATCATATTTTACCTGAAGAGTCTTTGTATGCCAGACTAACAGTTCACGCTTCGTTTCCTGTCAAATTGATTGCAATTATTGCGAAAAATCCGATGCTTACCACTTCAAAACCAAAAGCTTGTAAATCAGAAAGCTTGACGCCAACTGATTCTAAAAAGCATGTTTCTGGAGCTCCTCCACCTTTTTTGCATTCTGTTCCAAATCTTGGATGATTTTTAAAGATCAGATGGGCTGAAACAGCAAAACCAGCCATGTCAACTGCAAATTTTCTTTCGGGATTCCAGCTAACATGCCATCCTTTAACTTTACCATTTTCAACTATTGGTGCTTCAACAGGTGATCCACCAACAAGTCCAACAGCCCAAACACCAGCTTTTTTAATGTTTCTTATGTATTCATCAAAAAGTCTGGTGTCGTAGGAATTGTCGTCGTCAGCAAAATAAACAACGCTATTCTTCGATCCGACAATTTTGTCTTTGCAATCTTCCAAGTGTTTTATTGCCATATCTCTTTGAAACCAGCCTCGTTTTGGATAACCAGGAACTGTTCGAAAAGCCAAATGAGAATGCGGAATTCCAGATTTTTTCAATAATTTGTGCACAACTGGTGAAAGGGCAACAGAATCTTCAACAACAATCCAGTAAACATTCCTTATGTTTGTTAAAGTGTTTTTCAACCTAAAGAAACATTAATCTGTTAGCCAATTGGAACAAAATTAACCTAACAAGATCAGCCAAACGGGTGGATCTTCGATAAGTTGGCGTTATCACCACGATTTGAGTGGAATATTTGTCATTGCTGAGGAATCCACTTAAAAATATGATTCACGAATGATCAAACAATCATGAAATTCTAACCTGGTGAAATTCTGGATCAAAATGAAACAAAAAATGGTCAAAATGACAAATAAACCACAAAGTCTTTGTTGTTTTGGTCGACACAAGTTCAGTCTTTTCATTTTTTGATCTGGAACCAAGGTTTAACCAGAAACAAAAAATAAGATTACCTCGGACATTTTGAAACTTGGACAAGAAATTTGATGGTCGATCAGTTTGTTTTTGAGCAATTTCATGGACTGAAAATCCAATGTTGAAAAATGTGACGACAAGTTTCTTGGCAACACTAATTTTTAACAATGGAAAATGCTTTTTGGACTCAGACAAAAGCTAAAAATTAATTCCTTTTTCTTAAACTTACTTCTCGTGCTCAGCATACCTTATCCGGATAAACTTGATGAGAAGGATTAACCGCAAACATTCGATTGCTGACCTGGAAAGGAAGTGTGAATCTTTTCAACTTGCAAAAAAATTATATGATTAGATGGAAAACAAAAGGATATCTTCACACCAAAGATTTTATTTTAACAAAAAAAGTATTATCTTGTTGCCAGATTAGAAAATACTTTGTAATGCTCATGATTGCACTGGCAATTTTGATGGCCAAACATTCAACGCGTTGTTATTTTGTCATTAGATTTTTTTGCTTCGATTTTTTGCTTATGGACATATATGTCTGCGCAGATGATGTGATTTTTCGGTGTAAATTGTTTTTTATTCCTGTTTCCAAATTATAAAATATGTATTTAAATTTGAAATTGCGAACATGTTTGAAATTAACAAGAATTTCCAACGATTTCAAACGGTGAGTTTTAAAGTTTATTGACTGGCAACAGCACCGTAAAGTTGTTGGAATTTCTTGTATTCTTCGCTGGTTTTATCAGCTGGAACAACTTCTTGTTGTGCTGCTGGTTGATGTACAGTTTCAGTTTATGGTTCTTTAGGTTCTGTGAACTTTTGAGGGATGAATGAAGGTGCCAAGATGTGTGACACGCCGCAATCTGATGGACAGTAAGTGGCCGGCTGACCAGGCTCACCTGGTGGTCCAAATGGTCCTGGTTC
>CABFKL010003432.1:58589-69270 GCA_901765185.1 Panagrolaimus sp. JU765 | reverse complement strand
TGAATAAAAACTCAATTTTCCACAAACCATACCAACAAATCGGAAAATTTCATCAAAACCAATCATTCGGAACAAGTAAGAAGCATTTGCATCTAAAAAACTGTTGAATAATGTTTTTGGACGATAAACACTCACGTTCAACAATGGTTGTAATTTCCGTAAATTTTGGAACATGATCGGAAATTCGATAAGCGCCAACAGCATCGATTTTGTTCAAAATTCGTTGTCGATTTTTCTTGGACAAGTTCGGGGCAATTGAACTGTTGATTTCTCTCCTCGCACTGTTCAGTCGAATTCTCTAAAAATGGATTGAAATGGAACGATTTTCATGACAAACCTGAATTTGTCTGAATACAAAAATTGCACATGATATGAAAATCTAAAAATTTTGAATTTAAAAAATTGATATATCAACTTTGATCAAACTCACGAATAAAACAGCAAAAAATATAAAAACAATTGAATAACCTCCAAACATTCAGAAGTTTGATTAATTCCGCAAATTTGGAATCGACATTTGAGATTTGGACGAAGGTGGACGGAATAAATTTATTTTTGAAAAAAAGCCAATCAATGAACACGCGATTTGGAATAAAAATGGCAAACGAACAGCGGAAAGCTGTGAATCATTAGCGACTCGCGTCCATCTTGCACCGATCTTTTTTGCCATTTTTCATCCGTACTTTTTCAAAAACGTCAACACCATTTCTAATAATAATTCCAGAGCGCTGGTTTCAAAGTTCTTTCATCACGGAAAAAAAATAATTATGTATTCTTTGTCCATTTTTTTACAAAATCGTCCACAACAACAATCAATAAAACAAAAAAAGGAACTCAAGGAATGCTCAAATCTGTGGAATCTTGATTGGAGTTGTCATCGGCTTCAATTTCTCCAGATGCCTTCTTCGATCGATAAGCCCAAATTGACTTAAGTTTTTCACCTTCAATAATCAAATTTCTCTGTTGGCTTCGAAGCTGCAACAAAATGGACCTCAACGCCCGTTCTTCTTGTTCCAGCATCCGTTTCTTGTCGTTTAATTGTGTTTTCTTCTGCTCGGCTGTCTCCTGAGTATCGTTGGATGTTCTCTCTTCATTTTGCGACATTTTTTCTCCAAAAAATTAGTTTTAACGACAACCACTAAAAACTCAAGAAAATTTGGGTAAAAACCGAATTGATGAGGGTTGAAACATATGAATCGTGTTTATACGGTGGATACATACAAAAAGAAAATCATACAAAACAATCATTTGTGCCGTCGGTAATTTGGTGAACGAGACCTCCGACTTTGTTTCGAATGGTGGCTTCTATGTCGTCTTTCATCATCACTGCTGCTATCTTCTTGTCGCCTCCTTGCCTTTTGTCGGCATTCAACACTATCTTCACGATCATGGCGTTTTCGTTTCTTCTCAATGCCAGAATCGTCTGAAGATTCAGATGAGCTTCTTCTTCTGTGGCGTTTCTTCTTCTTTTCCGTCTCGTCGGAATGTCGCTTTTGTTTTGGATGCCGATCTTCACGTCTAGATCTACGAGTGGATTTCTCACTTTCAGACGATTTTGATTTCTTTGATTCTTTTTTAGCTGATTTTGATGATTTCTGTTTGGCTTTCTCGGCAAGATATTCTTTCGATTCCTTTCCAAAAACTTTGGCAATAATGTTTTTTCGTTGCTTATCATTCAAATGTCCAATAAAGTTTTCCAAATCGCCTTCTGCCGGTTTTTTGGTTCCCAAGTTAGTTAAAACTTCTTCGGATCTGAGATTTTGTAAGATATTCTTTTTGAATTTAAATCCATGGTCTTCTTTCATGTCTGATAAAAGTTGAATTTGCGGAATAGGTTTTGCTTTTGGCTCAGCTTCATAATCTGGTTCATCATCAGTTGAATCTTCTTTTTTCACCTCTTCTTTCACAACTTTCTGCTCTCGCATTTCACGCAAAACATCAGAAGGGTTCGTAATCACTGAAACAATCGATGAAATGTTAGCCAACAAACCAAAGAACTTACTTCCAGGATTATCAGCATTACCACTCATATTGAAAAGGGGACATTCTCTGTCTGTATTTAAATGGCCCCAAGTGTGACATTTGACGCATCTCACATTTCTGACTTGAATTCCAAATGGCTGATCTTGAATTGCATCGTTGCCCTTTGCCCATTCTTCTCTTGGAGCATTATACTTTCTTTGCCATTCAAATTTTGGTTCTTCTTTTGGCTCTTCACGTTTTGTCATTCCTGTTGGGGCATCATACATGAAAGACAATCCAAGTTTAGCTTTTTCATCACCCAAAAGTGCTTTGTTGTTCATCATTTCTTGTTCTTTTTCATATTGAATTCTCAATTCTTCTTGCTTTTGTTCGTCCAACTTCTTTTTTTCTTTGGCTTCCCAGACTTTTTTCAGATTCCACCAAGCTGAAGGATGGAAATCCTTCTTGGACATGAAATTCTGGAAACCCTTCCCCATTTTGGCTGCTATTTAGTGGAACCTGTAAATCAAATGGTTAGAACAGATCACTTCAAAATCATAAATATAAAAAAGGTATTTTCAACCTATTTTTGCTTCAAAAATAAAATCAAATTATAAATCTTATCAAAATCAACAATTAGCACAATCATTCACTGAGTTTTGAACGTTTTTAGCGTTGAATCAGCCGAACCAGATGCAATCAAGCCTTGGAATGACCAATCAACTGTCAAGACTCTTTCACGATGGCCGGTGATATCATAGAGTGGAGCTTTGGGGCTTCTAATATCCCACATTTTCACCGTTTGATCCAAACCACCAGAAACAAACTGATTGGTATTTTTTGGGGACCAATGCACGTCTGTCACCCAACCATTGTGACCATGATAAGTTTCTTTAACCAAAGAACCTTCTTGACTATTCAAATCCCAGAGTCGGACTTTGTTGTCGGTTGAACCAGAAATGATTAAACCGTTTTCAGGATTCATTGAAATTGAAGTGAATGCTCGAGCAGCATGTAAGCGGGTAACAAAACCAGCAAGTTCCAAGTCCCAAGCAATTATGTTAAAGTCCATTGAAGCTGTTACAACTTGTTTCGGTTGGAGTGGATGCCATTCAACATCAACAATTGCATCACGATGAGATTGTAGGGTCACCATAGGCGTTTTCGTAGCAATATCTGTCTTCCGGCGTTTACCTGACTCAGTATTTGACTTTGAGAACTCCGTTCTGGTATTGCTTTCCGTTGTCCATACTTTTAGTAGAGAATCAAAACCGCCGGAAACTATTCTAGTTCCATCTTTTTTCGCTGCAACACATTCAACACTTCTTTCATGACCTCTAAAATTCTGTAACGGAACAAAATTCACTTTCTTCCCAGATTGTTCTACTCTGCTGAGCGTCAATGTTTGATCTTGGCAACCAACAACAACGCAACAATCTAAAAAATCGTATGATTTTTTTAAACAAATAACTCAAACCTCCATCCAATGTAAAAACATCCAAACATTTCAACGGTTGTGATACAAGATCGTTTGTACCAAGAGTTTTTCCATCATGTGAAAATGCGGACAGCTCACCGCCGTAAGTGATAGAAAAAATCCTAAAAAAATATGAATATATTCACAAAAACAAAAAACAAACCGATCGGTGGTGACTTTAACACCAGAAACCCAATCTTCATGTGGTATATCTTGATCAGGTTCTGGTGGAGGTTGTCGGAAAATGCATTCAATTTCAATAACCGATTCTTGTGGAATATTGTTGTCCACAACAAAGTCTGCCAAATTTCCCCGGAACAAAATTCCACCGATCAGGAAATCAAACGAAACTTGCTTCCAATCATCTAAAACCAAATTTTATAAAAATAAGTTATTTCAAAACCCACCAATAGCTTGTTCAGCAGCCGAATTAATCAAATCATTTAAATTTCTAGCAGTTGCGGATGAAGGAATCGAAATGTAACCTTCGGGAAGCGAGCAATCCCTGAAAAATATAAAATAATGTGAATTTCAACATAAAAAAGTTACTTGAGATCTTTGGCAAGAAATTTAACTTGGAAATGCGGATCATTCTGAATATCGACCATGCTGACATCAGATGACAAAGAATCGATTCTGATGAAAAGTTGTGTCAAACCACGAGCAAAATCCGAAACGGCAACGCTTTGGGAGGATTTGCCAAACCGGCGCTTTTTTTTGAAACCAATTTTTTTGAAAAACTCGTTGTCGCGGATCGTGCTTTTGCAGCCGCTCGTTTCAAGACGACCTGTGCTTTGGCTAATTTTTTCATTGTCAAACGTTTGATTCGATCATTCCTGCGGCCAGACAGACTTTGACCAGTTTTATATATCTTGTTCATTTGGACTTTTTCTTCTGAATTTCATCACTTAGCTTGATTGACTTGTTTCAAGATTAGAGAACTTTGATATAAAATTTTCAAATACTTTTGCATTTTTACGCCATTATTATACTATTTTTAGATGGCAACAACTGAATCCAAGACTGACTGGATTCCAGTTCTAGCTCAGATCAAATCAGTTGTCGAATTTATTGGAAATGATCGTGGTGGTGCAGCTTACACTCATCAACAGTTCCTGAAACGTTGTCCGATTGTTGCCCAAACAGCTGCGGGGATCGGATTGAAGAATGCCAACTCAACTATTTCGTCTGCCAATGCTGAGAATGTCCAAATCTTTTCAGATGTCTTGAGCGCCGTACCAGTTGTTGGACTTTTGAAGTCCTGTTATCATTTGCTTTCAAAGGACAGAGATTCTGCCGTTGATGCTGCTGTTGCTTCAACTAGATCAGCGGTTGTTATGGCTGCCGGTCATTTTGGAAAACAATTCGGTGGTCTTCCAACAGCCGTTGGCTCAGCTTTTGCCACCGGTTTCGTCTTTGATTTGCTGGGAACCACTTTAGCTCAAAGGTGCGTTGTTTACCTTTGATTCCGTAACATTTGCAATTTTAGGCCATTTGGATTGATCTTCATGATGAAAACAGCTTTGAATTATCCCAGCCCAGGTGTTATTTTTGATACTTTTGCAGTTTCTTTGGCTGATTGTTTGACAGGTGCTTTGATGCCTGAAAAACTTGAATTGTCATTGTGTGTTCTTCCTGCTCCAATTTTGGGATCTGTTTCTGCTCCAATGTTTGAACCACCTCCAGTCAAATATTTTGAAGAATTCGAAGGAACAGCTTCCACTGTGATGTCAAAATTCTTGAACAATGATTTTCTCGGTTCCAAAGAATCGTTATTCACGTCTTTCACGGAGGATTCTGAAACAAATACTTCTTACAACCCTTCCCCTGCTCCTGATGCTTCGGGTGATGCGCATTCGATGGAAATCAACGACAACTTGGACTCTTCTGGTGTGATGGACATCAACCACGTTTTCAGTTTTATGACATCCGAAGTCAACTTGCTCGATCCGGTGACAAAGAAATTTCAACCAGCAATTGTTTCAATGATTGAAATGCCTTCCAAGTACTTTGTCTACACGGGAGTTTTTAAATTTGAAGACGTTCATCGTGGTGCTTTGAATCTTGTTCTTCGTCATGGCATGGACCTTGAAAAAGTTGTACCAGACTTCAAACTTGACAATTTGCCTGCTGGCGCGAGAAAACTGATCCGACACATGCAAAATTGTCCCGATTCCAAAGCAAAAGAAATTTTGAATTCTTTGGATAAGGTTTGTGATTGATTTGAATGCGAAAATTTGTTGATTATTTTTCAGATGATGAAGCAAAACTCCAAAATTCATAATGAACTTATTCATTTGCAAATGATTCTCTTCGACTTTTTAACCGATGCAATCACAGAAGAAAATTATTTGGGAGAATATCGCGATCATCGTGGGAGAAGTCGATCTGCTTGGAAGATTGTCAACAAGTTGGAAAAGGAACAATGTTTGCTCACACATTTGGGTTATTATTCTCACAAACCGAATGCTGTCATCACCAAAGATTTCCGAGAAATTGCAAGTGTCCAGTTCATCTCTCTCGAAGAAGCTAAACGTTCAGCTGTTAAATGTCGAACAAAATTAACTTGAGTTTAATTTAACCTGCCATGTAGTCTTATTAGACAAACAAATCGTTCACGTATGCGTGTAAAACCTCTTTTATTCCTTCTTGTTGAACATCATACGTGAAGTGTCGACACAGCTGACATCATCGAAGTAACGCATTCTAAGGGCATATTCCATCATTGCCAAATGTAAAAACAGGTATTGTTCCGGTTTTTGAACGGCCATGTATCTCTGACTTCTGAGACGTTGGACAGTGTCACGAACGTCAAGCAAAGTAGACTTGTGGTTGGCGTAAGTGTAGTCCAACTTTTGTTGGCAGATATCCAAGGCCACATAAACACCAGAACGGCCGACACCTTAAAAACAGTTGCAGTTGGATTGAAAAGATGAAGCCAAACCTGCCAAGCAATGAACAACAATTGGAGATTTTTCACCATCAGTCATCCAACCATCTTCTTTTGCACCAACAAGGAGGCGTTCACGGTTGTAGTTGACATCTTGGACAAGGTTGATGAGTTCTGAAGGACGAAGTGGGTTTCCTTTGTCGGGCCAAGTGTAAAAAATAATGTGAAGAATTCTCCGGACTTTATCATCACCAGATTTTTTCACATTCAGCAATGTTGCTTCGTAAGTGTCACGAATATGACGCACACCATTATTCTCAACTGAATAAGGGCCGTATTCAATCGTTGCTGCTCCAGCAGTTGGCAAATAAACGGGAACACTTTCGCCATCGAGAACTGTCAAGGAAACAATGACAGTTGCTTTTTCTTGCCAAACCATTGCCCAAAATCGTTCAACAGTTGATGGTAGAGGTGCTTGGGTGATGATAAAACGCTTTTCTTCGCGAAAGCCATCACAATAATTGGCATGGATGTAATCATGTCCATCTGATCCACTAAAAACCGTCATTTATCAAAATTCAGAAGAAAAAGCTCACGGGACATGAACACGAGTTTCATCGAGACATCGGACATCTTGATACCGGTTCAACTCCTCATGTTTTCGGAATTCTGTGGCACTTTTGGATGAATCGCGTGTGATGACACGCGTGTAGTCAAAGAAAACATCAAAGACGTTCATTGCAGACAGGTGTTTGGCAAAACTGACGAGAGATTTGTCGTCATTTCTGGCATCGTGGAGAAATTCTCCCGGCTTTAAATGAAAAGATTTTGGACTGCCATAACGATAGGTACGCGAATTGTAATCAGTTGGAGTCACTGGTGGAGACGTTGCCGGACTCACAGCAATTTCTGCAAAAACAACCAAAAATTAACACCAATGAAAAAAAGCTAACCGTCAGGTTTGGGCACATTCATCACAAAGCTGTGCCAAACTCACAAAAACAAATAAAAGCCATCAGTGGAAATTTACATGAGAAAAACTTGAAAAAATTAACGTGAAAAGCCAAATTTCAAAAAAAGTTCTTTGTTCTCGACGAGAAGAGCGTCGACAATTTTTGCCTTGCATTTTTTTGGAGTTTAGACCGGTTTCTTCATCTTTTTCCGACAATTGCCATGACAGATTCTCCAAGGACTGAAAAGTATCTTCAGTTGAAGAAAAATCACCAGATAAGGACCAAGAGTCTGGAAGTTTACCAGGAATCTTGTCATATTTTGGCATCGTCGATGGAAGTGCTGGAAAAAGAAAACGTAGATTTGAAGAACAGGATTGAAAGGTGAGGTTTTGTTTATAATTTTTTTCAATTGGTTTTTTAGGATCCAAGCTCAACTTTTAAAAAAAGAAGAACTCATCTGTTTACTCGAAAAAGAACGGGAAAGTCTACTGGAAGATCGAGATCGTTTCCAAACTGTGTCGAACAATTTAAGACGTGATTATTCAGCGCTCAAACGTGATTGTGCTAAAACTCAAAAAGAAAATGAAGAACTTCAGAGAAAGTATGATGTTTTGGACCAAATTTCAAAAGATGCCCAGGAAAGAAACAAGCACCTTTCTCAGCAACTGGAAGAAAAGCGAAAAGATTTAGATGAGCTGGAAGACAAATGCTTTCAATTGGAAAAAGATCTCGAAAAAGAGAGGAAGGAATCAAATTTTGCTGATCTGAGTCTGACAAGAGCAACTGCATCTTTGGAAGAATGGGGAATTGAACGGAATGCTTATGAAGATCAATGTCGTCGACTCACGGAGGAAAACAAGGCACTTCGCAGTATCATTGATGACGAAAAACAAGAAGGTAAGGCTAAGTTGCTAAAGTTTCCTCATAGTTTTTTTATAGTAACGCTTGAAGTCGAACAATTGAAATTAGTGCTCGCCGAGGCTCAAAGTGATGCTGAAAAGTACAGAACACAGTTTGAAATGGCAACACAGGAACGCAAAATGTTGAAGGAACAGCATGAAGAGTCAAGAAAAGAAAACGAATTTTACCAAAAACAAATTGAAGAAACAAAATTGGAACAAATTAGAAGTGAATTCGAAACGGTCAAGAAAAGTCTGGAAGAAATGACCAAACTTCAAGTTGAAACGGAAGAACGTCGGTTAAAAATGTTGGAAATTTTCAAAGATTCTAGGAAGAAAACGATAACAAATTTGCGGCCAAGGTTTGCGAGTCTTCGTTCTTGTGATTGCAGAGCTGGACCATTTCGTAGCACCAAGACTGCTCCAAGTTGGCGGCCATGATGCCAAACTTTGCTTGTATAGAATCAGTTAGGTCACTTAACCATGTAAATTATTTTTAGATCTTTGTATTTGATTGATTGATTTGATTTCTGGAAACTCGTAAATTTAACCTTTTAGTTACTTGAAACAAAAATGAGATTTTGTTTAGAAAAAACGTTGCGAAAAATAAACTTGACAAGTTTCGCAACTAAAAAAGGAAACTTGGTCAAAAATGGCAACGCTTGTTGTGTCTTTTTTTGCCGACTTGGTTGGCCACGCAACACAAATTGCTGTTCCAAAAGTGTTGGCGGCGATGGCGGAAGGTGATGCACGAACGATTCGGATTAATCGGCATTTGTCCTGCCTTTGATCGACCAGATCCATTTTCCACTTGTTTACTTTTTTGTCGCCAACAGAAAAAGGAGAAAAAATCAATTATTTTTCGTAATTTTGGATGGTCGACGTCGAAATGTAGTCTACGCGTGATTCATCCGTGATTTCCCGTCTGCGCAGTTTGAAAATTTGTGAAAAAACGGTGTTCAAAGATCGAAAGCAGGATGAGCAAGCTGAGCGGGTCGATTGTTGAGTCGGTCAGCTGCTGCTCGTGTGTTTTTTGCCTCCTCAGCTTTCATTTTTTCCGTGAGAATTTTTTTATGATAAAAGTGTTTATTATTTGCAAAAATACTTGATTTTGACCATTTTTGGAGCCAACGCCAACAGTTTTATCAAATTTCCGGCCAGTTTATCTCGATTTGTTTTTTTCAATCAAAAAGCGACTCGAGTATTGATTGCGTTTTATTTTTTTCAAGGTCAAAGTGTCCATTTGATTTTGTAAAAAGGAAAAGTTTTGAATTGCTGCCGACTGTTTGCTCGTCTTTAAAAAGCCGCTTTTTCATTTTTTGTGATTTGAGAGGATCCATTTTCACCCAACTTTCTAATTTTGGCAATGAATCATTTTTTACGTTCTTCCCGCCTCTTTTTTTATTAAATTGAACGTGAAAAACAATCAAAAATGACTCATTGCGGACCAGACGTGTTTTTTCAGGTCGGGTTGAACCAGGCTGGCGACGATGAAAGCTTTGGCGACGCTTTTATTGTTGTTTATTGTGCCGGTGAGAACAGATTTGACTGGCGATCATGTTTGTACAAAAGAAGTCAGGTAAGTCATGCTTTTTCCATTGTTTTTGATTGCTTTTTTAGTAAAACTCAGTACGTGACGAAGAAATTCAATCAAATTGTGACTTACATCACCACAGAAAGTTGTCCAGATTTTACTCGAGGGTTTAAATGTCCTGTCAAAAAGACTGGTTCAAAGATATCCTACAAAACAGTTCCAGAAGTTACGAAAGAGTTAGAACAAACGTGTTGTGATGGTTACATTGAAGTTGACGGCGTTTGCAAAGGTTAGTTGTGCTTTGTTTTGGCTAAAATTGATGGATTTGTGCTCAGCTGAATGTGATGCCACGGGTTGTAAATGTCCTGAAGGGTTCAAAGGTGATGGATGCAAAGAGAAAATTTGTCCCTTCGATGCCTATGGTAAAAACTGCGAAAATTCATGCCATTGTGAGCCAGACAACACTGAACTGTGCCATCCCATGACTGGCCAATGTTTTTGCAAACCTGGTGTTACTGGCGTTGATTGTACCGAAGCGTGTCCTCAAGGATTCTTTTCCAAAGTGAGCCATTTTCAAATTTCAACGAAATCCACGGTTTTCAGAATTGCGAAAAGCGCTGCGACTGTGATTGGAAACACGCCTCTGGTTGCGATGCCGTCAATGGCCAATGTTATTGCATGCCAGGTGAGTTTTTGAAGACTTTCAAATCTAGAACTTTGATGGTTTCCAGGATATGTTGGCAATAGATGTGAAAGCCAATGTGATGATGGCTTGTTTGGTCCAGATTGTTTGAACAAGTGTGAATGCCAACATGGTTCCGAATGCGATTTCCGTTACGGGACATGCAATTGCACCAAGGCACATTTGCCATATCGCGGACCAACTTGTGGTTTGACATGCTGGGCCGGAACAGGTGGTCCGGGTTGCAAAGATTGCAATTGTGAAAATGGAGCTGGATGTGATTC
>CABFKL010003424.1:237-14059 GCA_901765185.1 Panagrolaimus sp. JU765 | reverse complement strand
AACTTCCGGTCCTTCGTCGCCAAGGACAAACATAATCGTCAAAACTTTTGATCAACTTTTCCCTTCCAAAAAGTGTCAAAATATTACTTTTTTATTAGACAAACTCGTATTTAAAGGCACTGTACAAAATGGTAAAAGTTGGACTTTCATTGATGAATCGAATGGGCCGATGCCGTGAGATTCGGATTCGGAGGATAATTGAACGTCCTCTGATAATACAACTGATCTGGAAATATTGGTGGATGGAACTGAGTCGGAAACATTTGTTGGTTACAATGTTGTTGCATCGGCATTTGATAATGTTGTTGAGAATAAAAATTGTTCGGCATTTGCATTTGGTAGTTCTGTGGGTGGGAATAATCAAGCTGTGGAAAATTCAACTGCTGCATCGAATGACTTGGCACCAAAGTCGAATTGCTGGCAGTCGTGTTTTCCGCATAAACAAAATTCTGCAGATAGGATTCATGGGATCCTGGAGTTGAAGCAAAACTGCTGGAATCATAAGACGAGTGAGTCGAGTTGTTGGTCGACAAAACAGTCTCATTTGGCGATGGAGTCCCGTAAGCTGAATCACTGTTCTCCTGCGGTGACTGACTTTGATGTGGCGGGTTCGGGTAATTTGGTGGACTTGATTGAACATAATAATTTGAAGGCGGTGGTTGAGGAATTTGTGGCATCATTGTCAAATGGGACGGTTCATATGTTGGATAGGAATTGGTCATATCCCTGTTCCTTGCCTTCCGTTTTGCTCGAACTGAATTGCTGGGCGCAACGGATTCAATTTTTCGGAAACAGTCGACTGGAATTTGTGGCTGTGCCAAAATGGGACAAGCATACGGTCCATGAGTATTTTCCTGCAGAAGTTTAACCATCTCACCAAACTTCAGCTCATATGCTTTTTGAAGTGGTGAAATGTCCTGATCATTTGTCGTCATTGCCGTATCCTTGGATTTGTGCATGAGTAATCTGACAGCTTCAATTTGATTTGATTCAACAGCACAAAACAATGGTGTTCTTTGAAAAACATCGGGAGCTGTGATGTTTGCTTTCCTTTTGATCAGCGCATTCATAATTTGTACACTGTTGCAAGAAGCAGCTTCATGTAAAGCGGTTTTTCCTTTGAAATCTGGATCCATGCTATTTCCAACTTTGTTGACATCAATTCCAGGATAATTCAGAAGCTTTTCAACAATTGGCAAAGCATGATCACCAAGTCTCGCACATCGAATCAAAGGCGTGTCGTTGATGTAGGCCACACAGTTCACATCAATATTTTCTTTTTCAAGAATCTTCTCCACGATCGGGTAACAATTTGCACAAACTGCATCGAACAGTGGTGTTCGCCCATTTTGATCCGCAACGTCACATTCAACTTCAGGCAAAGAAAGTAAAAATAACGCAACTTCAATGCGAAGTTTCCTGACGGCCAAATGCACAGCAGTTGCACCTTCCGAATCTCTTGCCTAAATCACCAAATTTATTCAGAAATTACTCCAAACCAACTTACATTAACGTCACATCCGTAGTTGATCAGCTTTTTGATGTCACTGATGATAACATCCTCAGGTTTGTCAGAAATGGATTCAACCGCCCAATGAATGCACGTTCTATCTTCCGGATCAACAGCTGTAACTGAGTTTTTGTACTTTTCCAACTCTTCATCTGAAATCGGCTCGGCTTCTGACGCCAATTGATGCAGGATATTGAATTTCTTTTCTTCCTTCATCCTTTTCATGGGTGGTTCAATTTCGACGTTTGAACGGGTACTGTTGCGATTTGAACTTGCGACACTTGTAAATCCAGACAATGTTTCTGCTTTTGACAGCGGATTGTATTGATGGTGATAATTTCCAAAGAATCCTTGTTTTCCTAATTGTTGTTCTGTTGGAGGATTAAATGTTCCAGTAGTAAAAATTGTTCGTTTTCTGCCATTGGTGAAATTAACAACACCCCAAATGACTGCCACCAAAACTGCGGCTCCAATAATCACCCAAAAAATCAACGGCAATCCTTTTCGACTTTCATCAAAATCACGTTCTGCAACTCGTGCTTCATAAACTCTGACTCCAAATGAATCAAATACCTGAAAATTGAGTAATAAAACGAACTGAATAAACCAACAACTCACATTTTTAGCGTTTTGAACAGCCACCATGTTTGCCACAGCTTCTGTGCTGTCAAAACAATGATTTAAACTTGGAGTTGTAATGGTGACGCCAAAATGTTCAGAAATTAGCGGAACATTGATGCAAACTGAGACGTCAATCAACAAATACATCATCAAACCAACTTTGTCGTCTTCTACTGCTCTTTTTGCAATCATTTTGCCATCTTTTCTTGTTTTTTCCGGTAATTCAATTTGTTTTCCTTTTCCATTTCGGTTTGACCATTCATATATCATTGGTTTGTCGTTTTCATCCAGCTGATAACGAACAACAGATCTGATGATTTCGGAAAGCTTCATCAAAAATTCAGATTCTTTTTCGGTGATGAATGTGTCCACGTTCGTTTCCAAATATAAAATCAAAGATTGTTTCAGGATTTTTTCCTTGTCGACGCAGTCTCCGCCGTCCCATCCGCAAACTTCCATGTTGCATTGCAAATTGCATACTCCATCGCTCCAATGTTTGGCACAAAACCGCAAATCTGGACATTCTTGTTGAATTTTCGCTTTGCAATCAGCTCCATCAAAAAGGCAATCCTGATTGTTGCATATTTCATCACAAACTCCATCGTTGAACGCATGTTTGCAGTAAGTTTCATATGGACAGTTTTTGTAAGGTTTCAAACTGGAACTGCAATCTCCGCCATCGAAATCACATCCTTCAAAATTGCAGCTTTGGTCGCAAAATCCATTCCCAACAAAGTTTGAGCAGTTTCTTTGCTGGCAAAAATCTTTTTCAGTCTTTTCTTTGGATTCAAACTTGTTGACTTCAACTTGGTCTTCACAATATCTGCCACCAAATCCATAACGGCAGTCACAAATAAAATCATTTGGTAAGTTTTTGCAAACAGCTCCATTTTGACAAGGTTTTGATAAATTGCTGCAAGAATCCATATCTTTTTCACAAAAATGGCCGTCAAATCCATCCGGGCATTGACACTTGTTTTCAATGCAAAGTCCACCATTTTGGCATTTTTCACTGCAATTTCTCAAATCGTTTTGACATCGGGTTCCTCCAAAACCATCCAAACAAGTGCAGGAATAGTGTCCAATTAAATCAACTTCTTTGCATGTTCCATTGTTCAAACATGGTCCTAGTTGACATGGACTTTCAACAACAGTTTCACAATTCTTGCCGGTAAACTTGGCTGGACATTGACAAGTGTAAGAATTGACACCGTCAATGCAAATTCCAGGTCCGCAAGGATTTCCACGGCAGTCATCAATGTCAATTTCACAATTAACACCAGTAAAACCAGGTTTGCATTCACATTTGAGCCCGTCAGCAGTTGTCAAACACTTTCCGTTGTTGCAAGGATTTTCATCACAAGAATTAATCGGTTTTTCACAATAAAACCCGGAATATCCTTTTTGGCATTCGCAAACAAATGATCTGAAAATTGATTTGAAAATCAACAACAAAAAGTAATCTCACCGATAATCGTTTGTTGGAACACATTGTCCACGGTTTCTGCAATGATCAACGGCACAAGGATCAGCTCTGCGATTTTCACAACTTTTTCCAGAAAATTTGTTCTGACAAACACAGCTTTCTTTTCCTTCCAAATTTTTCTGACAGATTCCATCATGAAGACAAACATTCGTGCAAGTTGGTGAAAACTTTCTTTGAATTTCGCACCTTTTACCTGTCCAATCAGGCATGCAAACACATTCAAAACTGGCCAATTTATCAATGCAAGTGCCGCCATTGATACATGGATTTGGCTCACATTCCTTGGTTGCCACATCACAGTTTTCACCTTCCCATCCAAGTGAACATTCACAAAGGTACGATCCAGGTGTGTTGATGCACTTGCCTTTGTAACATCGGTTATCTTCGCATTCATCAATGTCTTCATCACAAAATTCACCCTGAAATTTCAACATTAATCAAAAGTTTCAATGACGATTCCTTTACCGTGAAACCTTTGTCGCAAATACAGGAAAAGTTTCCATTTATGTCACTGTAACATTGTCCATGTTTGCACTTGTTTTTCTCACCAAAACACGGATTTTCATAATTGCAATATAACCCAACACGATCTTCGGCACATTCACATTCGTATCTTCGAACTTTGTCAATGCATTTGCTACCAGGATAACATTGATTTTCAGCACAATCATCTTCATCGATTTCACAGTATTTACCCTAAAACACAAGTCAATTTCAGCTAAAAATCAAAAAACAAACCTTGAAACCGATGACACAAGCGCATTCAAAGGTTCCGTACAAGTTGACACAAGTTCCACCATTTTTGCATATTCCTGCACCGAATAAACTGCACTCATTAACATCTTCTGTGCAGTTTGGACCAGTGTATCCAAATGAGCAGATACAAGAATGTCCATTGACGGTGTTGACGCACATGCCACCGTTGTTGCATTTTGAAACATTTCTTCCAGCTTTGTTGTCGTAAACTGGATTGCAAAAATTGGTTCTTTCCTGGCACAAATCACCAGTGAATCCAGGAGCGCATTCACAAACATATTGTTTCCTATTGTTGTATTTTGTGATGCATTGGCCACCATTTTGACACGGATTTTCATGGCATTTTCTGTCTTTCTTTTCACACCTTTCTCCAACAAAACCAGGTTTACATTGGCAGCTAAAACTTCCAAGAATATTCTTGCAGAAACCGTTCACACATGGATTGGAGCGGCATTCGTCCACGTCAATTTCACAACGAGATCCAGTCCAACCTGAATCACATGTACAGGAAACGGAATCAGCTGAATTGATGCAAATTCCATGACCAGAACATAGTGTCGGATCGCACTTGTCAACCACATTGCATTTTTCTCCGGTAAAACCATAAAAACAATCACAAACTGAGGCATGCTTCGAAATTGCTCGACAATTCCCGTTGACACACGAGTTGTTGGAACATGGTGTTGGAACTGTGAACTCGCAATTGTTTCCAGTGAATCCTTAAAATGTTCAGATCAATTTTTGAAAATCTTTTTGCCCAAAAAATGATTGTTGCATTTTTTTGTGAAATTTCAAAGCGTTTTTTTTCAAAATCTTTGTTTGTCTTTTCTGGCGGCAATCAAACAATTTTCAGTCAAAGCTCGCTTTTGACAACAGCCAATCCCTTGAAAAACAACAATCAATGTTCCAATCGGTAGCAAAAGCAAGCCAACAAAAAAAACAATGGTATTTTCCGTCCCAGTTTTGGAAACAGACACTTCCGCGAGGTCTATTCTCGCCTTGATTCATCGTCAACTCCGAAAATGCCAACAAAACATGTGAAATAACAAACTAACCAGGACTGCAATGACATTTGTACCCATTTTCGATGAGTTCACAATATCCGCCATGAAAACACGGATTTTCACCCCGACATCGTCGATATTGGCATTGTGGACCATCGGCATCCTTTCCGCATCTGAAAAGTTTTTTTTTGTTAATCTGTGCAATATTTGCGGTTCCCCCAAAATAAACGGCGACATGGCTATCAAATTGCCAATCAAGAAACATTCCAATTGCCCAATCATTTTTTGAAGGCCAAAAAGTTTGCTTTTCCCATGACAAAAATACGTTTTTTTATTTGGAAATTTAATCGGTTGATTCAATGTTTTTCATGTTTGATATGTGAATCTTTGCAAAAAACGAAGTAAATCTTTGCGATAAACAAGCCAAAACAGGACTTGCGGTATTTCATGGCACATTGCGTCGATCAAAGCTCATTCAAACCAAAAAAAGCATCATTTTTCTTCATCGTGGCCGTCCTTGAAAGGAATTTGTCCAATTTTGACAGTCAAAGCTGTTTTTGCGCCCTTTGAGAATCTTCCAAAAAAACATTAGTCATGGATCTGCGCAAACTGTCAATGTGAGCGTCCAACTGTTTCAATTCAAACTTTTTCCATAAAAAAGATGGACAATGCCGAAAAAAAACTTGTCATCAAGGGCGAGAAAGATTTGTGTGAGAATTTTCAATGAACCGTCGCAAAACAAGATTAATAAAAATTGATCAAAGTCGACCTGGCACTTTTTGAGTGGATTCAAATCATGGATATGCCAATCCAATCAACATCAAAAGCGGTCAACAATTGTCCAAGTTTTTGATTCCCACGTTCTTGATTTGACAGTTTGCGTGTTACTTTTGAGTTCTCATGAATGGCTGGCCACCTGTGGATAATTTCCGAGCCACCGTTTATTCAAATTCAAAACAGGAGTTCATTGATTGATCTTCCCAAAAATGCGCGTAAAATTTCTCCAGGAATGACAAATGAGCTGACCTTTTCCTCTGCGGAAAAGCACAGAATGGCCAAACCTGCGAGGCAAAATTGACAGCCACGGTTTTTGCCATAAAAAACAACCAACCTGCAAGATTTTTTCAAATTTCCTAACAAATCATTTGCAAAAACACATTTTGCTTGACCAAAACAATCGGCATCGGTGGCACAATCGTCCAGTTTCCCTGAAAGTTATTTTTTACAAAGTTCCCTTTTTTAGACAAAAAGAGGCGCCTCTTTGATTAATCGTAAAAAACGTCAAAAAACAAGTTGCTGTGGGAAGACGTTTTTTATAAACGGACTTTTAGCTTTCCTTGACAATTTTTTTTTCAAAAAAAGTAGCGCGAGATGATCGCCAAAGACGACTTGATTGATTTCTGCCATTAATTCGAATAAAAAAAGATGAAACATTTTGATTTTAACTTTTTTTAGAAGAACAAACCTGAAGAAACATTGACGAACAACAAAAATAATGCCAAAATAAACAACCAAGATGATTTTTTGTTGTTGATTGGAATCAGAAACCAGTCCATTGTTGAAACTTTGCAAAACGTTCAATGAGGCAACAAATTATTCAACAAGCATTGATTGCTTCCAACAAATTCCAAACAAACTTCTGAAATTTCAAATTTTAACAAAATAAAAAAAGCGATAAAAAAATCAAATCCGTCGATAAAATTTCTCGCCATGACCAGTTTGTGTCAACGATAAACTGGACTGATAAAAATCGTCCATTGCCCCAAGAAAATAGTTACAAAATCCAAAAAAATCATATATGGAATCAGTAATTGAAGCCTTGCAATTAGGATCAATTTGGCGCTTGTTGCGGCAACTCAATGGACCATTTTTGTTGGGTCGTTTTCCCACGCCACACTTCTTATCGCCCAAAAAATCCGGCACAAATTTTAGGACCTCTAATCAGTCGAGTTTTTTGAAGATCAGTTTATGATCTGTTCAAATACCACTTTTACGATCTTGAGAAAGTTAAAAGTTTATAAAAAACATGTCAAAATACGCGAAACACGGATTTTTGATTCGAGAGTCAAGTTGAACGGGATTTTTGAGTATTGCCGAGATCGGATGACATCGGAAAAGCAATCCAGAAGAAACTTGTTGCGCAATCGGCACTCATCAGGGCACTAAAACAGACAAATATGCAAATCGAAAAGAAAAAATGGTCGCCGAGTTGATGCAACGAAGACGGCGAGCAAAATGGAAGGCGTGGCAATCGCGCACAATCAGGACAGTCAAAAGTGTGAAGCAAAACTGACTTGAATTTTTGATTTGAAAATTGTCAGAAAAAACAATTGAATTGGGACTTAACACTTTGGGAAATGATTGAAAAACAATTTCCGGATTGAATTTGAATTTTGGAAGAATAACTGCCAAGTTGAGACTGACGGGTGCCAATCACGACTTGGAGGCTTAAAAGTGGGCCAATACTTGCTGATTTGACAGGAAAATTGGACAAGTTGGCGAGGATAATCGGGGAGGTGGGCGACTTGTTTGGCCTTGTTTGTTTGCCAACAATGGCCGATCTCGATGGCATCTCAACTCAATTAACGGTCCCGGATTGCGTCACCAAATTAAACTGCGAATCCAAATTCCCACAAAAAAATCAAGTTTGCGGAAAAAACGGTGGCTAATTTTGACCGAGGCAATCCCAGACCCAGGAGGTCGGCGCCGCTCAGGTTTTGGACAGTTCAAAACATCTTTTCCCACGAAAATCACTGCTTTTTAACAAGTTTCTGGATGGCCCTCCCATTTTTTACCCAAATTAAATCGGGTTAAGAAATACGGTGGGGCTTCATGCAAAAAAGAAACAGTTGGTCAAAAGTTTGGAAGCAAATGGTCGAAAATTGAAAAACGGGTCTTTGAAGAGACAATGGTGGGAAAATGATTTGCAGGTGGACAAATGGCACGCAACAGGTCGATTGGGCAACTCGAACAACGACGAAGAAGCGGCTAAAAATGAAAAGCGAGGAGGCCGCGGACCGTGATTCACGCAAAATTCAATTTCGAATCGTCCTCAGCTTTTGTTATCAAAAAAAGAGGAAACATCGCGTTTTCTCAGTGAATCGTAAAGCTGATTCAAGATTGGCCCCCACAAAAAGCGCCGAGGATTGCGCAAATCCGCGGCAACAAGCCGGATCTGCTGCAATAATTTTTAGGGCCTCGTGGGAAGCCATCCTTGAAAGTGGCTCTCGAATTGATCCGCTTTCAGTTTTGCCGCTCATTGCCGACGGCTACTGTACTTTCACGGATCACGCGCCAGTCAAACTCATCTCATCTGCCGTTTGACCCTTCAAAAACATCTTGATTTAACCGGTTTCCGCGTGGGAAAGTCATTCAAAAATGGTTCTTATTTCCACTTGACAAACTCAACAAACGTTACATAAAAATGACCAAAATTAGACCATTTCTGTCGCCTTTTCCAATAGATTTTTTAAACGATCATCTGAGACACCTTCAAATTTGTCACCGAACGCTTCTTTTGCTTCTTTCAAGATGCTTGTTATTCTTCCTGAATGCTCTGCAACTTTTTGTCCTTCGACATTGAGACAATTCAACGTTCTTTCAGCAATCAAAATATCTGTCGCCAATTGCAGTGCGTTAAAAAGTGCATCTTCTTGGGACTTCCATGGCTAAAAATTCATAAAAAGTAATCATTTGATTTTTCAAAAACTTACGGTTGAAGAAATGGATTTTTGAATAGCTTTGCTTGCAGTATCCAAGTATCCTCGCCAAATAATTGGATCTGAGCAATCTGTTGTCGGCTTTTTCAATAGAGCGTAACAAAACAATGTGTCGGCATCCAAAATGATTTTCGAACTCAGCTGGCCCATCATTAGCACTGCTTCTTTTCGCAAAGTGGCAAAACTTGATTCTTCTTTGATCTGAACAATTGATAACAATAATTTCTGAACAATTTCATTGATATCCAGCTTTTTGCTACATTTCATGTATTCTTGAATGGCATGAATTGCTTGACCATAATCAGCCACGTTAATCGACATTATCGAATAATTTCGCCACATTTCCGGGTGATTGCGGTTGAACTTGAGCGCTTCCTAAAAATAACCTTGATCAAATCTTGGCACTAATTGGCAAACACGATCTCACCTTCATTGTCCTCTGCGCTTGTTCAGGTTTGTTCAAATGGACAAATGATGCAGATAAATTATTCCAGGGCTCATAATCATTCGGTTCAACGTTAACACAGTTTCTGTAAGCAGCAACGGCGTCGGCATATCTTTCAAGTTTGTAGGCAACGTGACCCAAGGAAAATAAAGTGCTGGTTTGAAGTGGTTTGATTTCAACAGCTCGTTTCAAATGTTGGAAAGCATCTTCATATTTGTTTTTCTTCATCATCAGCAGTCCAAGATTTGTTCGAGCTTCCGCCGAATTGTCTTTGCTTAATTCAATTGCTTTTTCATACCATTTTTCGTCTTTTGTGATTGTGCCCATCAAACACAAACGATAAGGTGATTCTTTGATCTTCAACAAATTTCTGACCATAGTTTCCGCTTTGTCTGCTTGTCCAATGGAAATGTAACATTCAACCAGAGCATCATAGTCATAAATATCGTTGTAAACTCTTAGTGCTTCACCGTTGGCACCAAGTCTTAAAAGTATTGAAGCATAACAACGACAATAAAACCAAAATGGTCGAGCATTTGATGCCAACAACCATGGAAAACGTCGACGATACTGTTCAATTGTTAGATCCTTCAAAAAACAACAATCAAAAGTTTGTCGTGTTTAAAACAACTCACGCTATTGATTCCATTGATTGTATGAATTCCAAGCAAATCATTCCTCAATACTTCAGCTTGCATACAAGCCCGTTCAACTTTTCTTTTTCTTTCAGACTCGACCAAACAACGAGCAAGCAAAGCGCGGAGTTGCACACCGTAAACCAACTTGTAATTAAGAATTTCAGAAATAAAAGATTCAGCTTTTTCAAAAAGGATTTCATCGGGAGCTTCATTTTTTTGCATGATCACCAGTGACGTCACCATACATGCCAACTGTGCTGGAAAAAGTTGAACGCGTTCTTCAGTTTTTAAATCTGTTCTTTTGATTTCTGGCATCACAGTATCATCATCCAACTTCAAGGCTTTTGGAGTATCATCAGCAATGATTCCAGGTGTGAATTCTTGTTTCGAAACCAAAGACGCTTTTGCAAAAAGTTGAGGCAAATCATTTTGTTGAAAAAAAGTTCGCTTTCCGAGTTCACCGGTGAATTCAAACTGGATTCCGGAGAGTTTTTTGGCAAATTCAAAAGCCTCGATGGCTTTGGCAATTTCGGAATAAATCAAAAAACTATTTGCAAGTATCAATGAAAACTCAATTTGTTCTTCAACTGACAGCTGAGTCAACGAATCCATCCTTTCAAGCTGAAACATTTGGTATGGAACTTCTACGTATAAAATTCATCAACGAACCATATCATCTAACTTTTTCTTGATTAACGGACATGGATCATTCAGAACACTGGCATAAATGTAGAGAAATTTGAGTCTCAGAAGCGTTTCTTGGCATTCTCGAGGAATGGTTTCTTTTTCAGCATAAAGGATCACGTATGCCAGATAGAAATATTGTACATAACTGAAAATGAATGAAAGTTTGCAAGATATAAAAAACTCACTAAGTCAAAGGATGGATTTCAATGACGCCGGATCTCAACTGAACAAAAAATGACAGTGGGTCAGCTTCAAAGCTATCGTCAACTGATCTGACCACTTTCCGAATATCGTCCAGTTCAGAATGCCTCAAATCAAACTTTTCAACAATCCGATTATAGGAATTAATTATAAACTCTTTGACATCCACACAACCAGCAAAGATGGCCAAAGAAACACGTTCAAGACAAGCTCCGGCTAATGCCAACTTTGCCTCCAACGACAATGTTTCCAACCCCGCCAACAGTGATGGTGAGGTTTCTGATTGGGAAAGCACATCAGAAAGATCAAATTTTGACTCATTCAACGAAGTTTTGATCCTAAAAAACTTTAAAGCATGTTTAACAACCAAAAAATCTTACGATTTATGAATAAGTGGACCATTCAAAGCAAAAGAAGTTTCCATCAACATTTTATTATATAAATAAGATTTCAAAAAACACAGAATATACCGAAAAATCCAAAGATTCTGCTTTTGAACGATAAATTCAAGAAAAATTTTGCAAAAAAAGGTTTGTCTCAAAACGAGCATCAAAAGTTGGAGTTTGAACTGTGAAAAAATTGGTCGAGGTTTGTTTTGGAAACTGCGGAGTTTTTGTTTTTTGGCTTTGATTTTCCAGGGTTTTGATATTTTTTCTAAATTTTTCAGAAATTTTGTTGTTAAGAATCGACGTTGCTTTTTTTGGTTGTAAATTTATTGCCAATGGCAAAACACGTATTGGAAAAGTAAAAGCTTGAAATAAAGAAAATATTTACAAAAGCCACTGAGAAAGCTAGGCCTAGGCATTTTTCAGCCCTAAAATTGAATGGCACTCATTTGAACTTGAATTTTTCATGAAGCAGCTTTGACGCCGTGGAGAAGTTGATCGCATGTTGCTTTGGCATCACCAAGCAGCATTTGAGTGTGTTTATGGAAGAAAAGTGGATTGTCTACAGCAGCATATCCAACACCCATGGTTCTTTTCATCACAACAACATTTTTGGAATTCCAAACGCGCAAAACTGGCATTCCAGCAATGAGTGAGTTTGGATCATCTTCAGCAGCTTTGTTGACAGTGTCGTTGGCACCAATGACAAGGACCATGTCGGCTTCATGGAAGTCATCGTTGATTTCTTCCATTTCCTCAACAATGTCATAGGGAACTCCAGCTTCAGCCAACAAGACGTTCAATTGACCAGGCATTCGTCCAGCAACGGGATGAATGGCAAAGCGAACACGAGCACCTCGTTCCCTGAGAACCTTGGCAAGTTCAGCAATTGGATATTGAGCTTGAGCAGCTGAAAACATATTGTCATCTTGAGATTTGATTGGAAAAAAACATACCGCAAAGGCCGTAACCTGGAACAATGATGATGTTCTTGGCATCACGAAGAGCATCGACGGTTTGTTCAATGTTTGTGAAAACTGCTTCGCCGACAATTTCCTTGGCTTTACCGCTTCCCTTTGCTTTTGTTCCAACACCTCCGAGGATGACGTTCAGCAAAGACCGGTTCATGGCTTTGCACATGATGTGGGAAAGGATGGCACCGGAACTGCCAATCAAAGCACCAACAATCGTCAACAAGTTGTTGTTCAACATGAGTCCTTCTGCGCAAAGAGCCCATCCAGAATACGAGTTCAATACGGTGATGCAAACAGGAGCATCAGCAGCACCAATGGCCAAGGATAACGTGACTCCCATAACGGATGACAAGGCAGACGTAGCACCAAGCATTGAAAAACCTGTTCCAAATTCGGATGAAGCCATGTAAACACCGAGTGCACCAACATTTGCTGCAGCAAGACCACCGTTGATTACATGACGAGCTGGCAAATAAATTGGAGCCGATCTCATCAAACCTTGCAATTTTGCATATGCCATCAAACTTCCGGTGAAAGTAACACCGCCAATGTAAGCACCCAAGAATAAAGCTGTTTTGATTGCACCACTTCCGGCAGGATCTTCCAAAAAGTGTGGATATTCGTGAATAAAGTTGGCCAAACAAGTAACGGTGGCAGCAATACCAACAAAACTGTGGAAAAGTGCAACAAGTTGCGGCAAATCTGTCACTTTGATCCGGTTAGCAATGAAACTACCAATGCCGATACCAGATCCCATCGCAATTGCCATTTGAACCAATGTTTCCGGATCAGGATTAACAAGTCCAAGTGTTGAGGCTACTCCGCCAGTCACACCAACCATTCCCAAAGCATTTCCGAGTCGAGCAGTTTTTTGACTTGAAAGTCCGGCTAATGCGCCAACACAACACAAAGATGCGGCCAAGAATGTTAATGAGTTGATTTCAGGATATCCGTGAGTCAAACCATAAGTGTAAATTCCCAATAATGCTCCACCAGGAAGTGCATAAAGATGATTGTACTCTGGTGGATCAGTTGGACGTTTGAACATGTCCAACATCCGTTTGGTAATCAAAAATCCACCACCAATGTTGATTGAAGAAACAAATGTGGCACCCAATGCCATTGCTTGTGGAGTTGTTGATGGTGTCAAACCACCACCCATCTGAAAACAACGGTTATTGGATATATGAAACAACTTCAGCGAACCAAGCATAAACCACCAGCAGCTGTCATTCCTGAAATTGCATTTGTGACAGACATCAGTGGTGAATGTAAAGCTGGTGTAACGCCCCAAACGGTGTGATAACCTGAAAAGTGTAGTTGAAAGTCAATGTTATCCAAAAAGAAACTTACCAACAATTCCACTCAAACCAAAAGTGGTCATCATTTGTGAAA
>CABFKL010003418.1:0-51026 GCA_901765185.1 Panagrolaimus sp. JU765 | reverse complement strand
ACGACCTTTTGAAACTTGCATTTACGTAAACATTACGAGATAAATTTCTGGAAGACAACAAACCTCAGATGCTGCAATTGTTGTACGAACTTTCAATAGTCCTTCATCAACTTTTGCACCATTCATTGAAACAGCTGATTTTGGACTGAAGGAGTTAAACTGCCAAGTAGCTGATGAAGCATCCTAGAAATAAGAGAAAGAATGAGAAGTTATAAACTGAGGATAAACCAAATATCATCCAAATTGTACTAAAATGCAAATGCAAAAAGTACTACTGCCGGCGTAGCCAAAGCGCTCACCGTAACATAACCACTTCTATCATGTTGAATGCTCGTATCAGTTGAAATTCTTGATTCAAGGGACTCTCGTAATAGCTCCTGCAAAAGCATGTTAATTCCAAAGCTTGCAAGCCGTTAACTTCTTGCTAAAAAATAATTTTAACAAAAAAATAATACCTTATAATGAGCGGGCAAGGGTTCGGGGTTTGTTTTAACAATATCGGAACCAATAAGCGTGAAATCATTTCGTCTATTTTTTGATCGTTCAGCTAATTCTCTGTTTTTTCGAGCAAGTTCATCCAAGTCATCATTCTATTAAAAGTTTTTGACATGTTATTAAATTGTATTAAATCACTCATTTTTATATTAAATCAAACAAGAGCACGTTAGTAATCACACCTAAAAATAAAACTAACCTTTTTCGGTTCCAGGGCAGCCTGAAAAATAAAATCATAATTATTAGACTTTTAACAATTTAAAAAAAATGTAAATGAGTTGAGATCTTTTTTTTTAATTTTTTTAGGAAAATAATTTTTAATTGCTAAAAAAGGGTGTGATTTTTTAAAACCAAATAAAGCACAAACCTTGATCAGTTTAAATGACAAATTTTAAGCGGTCAAACGACAACAGCAAAAAAAGCTTTGAAATACTCAAACAAAACAACAAATTATAAAAGCAAATTCATAAAAATTAAGCTATAATAAATTTTGGCAGTGAGCAAAATTGCAAATAAAAAAAAACGCTGAGGAGTTAAAAGGCAATAACGAAAGACCTGATAAAGTTTTAATCTTGAATTATTTAAATAACTGAAGGCGATAAGCTATGCAATATACCTATTACAAAAACAATTAGCTAAAGATATCTGCTGCTACTACCGGCAGGATAATAACTAGGCGGATTTGGAGGAGGTGGTGGAGGTGGATGGTGACTACTTCTAACTGGAGCGTATTCGGCAGCATGAATTCCACTTTGAACTTGCTGAGCTCTGTGACTATCAGTCCTTTGGAGTGTGCTTGCTGAACTTTGAGCGGCATGTTGCACAAGCTGAACTAAACGGCGAGTATTTCCTGGTTGTTGTGGCGGGGGTGAGCGCGGCGAAATCTGTTGATAGCCATATTGTGGTGATGGTGGTCGCTAAATTATTGATTTCACCTTGAAAAAAGCCCAAGACCAACTTTATAGCCTGGGGGAAGTGGTGGCGGTACATATGGCCGTGCTCTGTCATAGCTAGGAGGAGCAGGCGATGGCTGAGTGGCTTGAACAATGCGTTGTAAGCGTCTTTGTGATGCAACAGAAGCGGGGCGGGCTTGTTCTTCGTGTCTAGAAGGCATCATTGAAGCAGAACTTTGTGGATAGTGAACATGTTGTGTTGGTATTTCTGAATGTGATGTGTGACGCGATCTGGGATAATCGCCGCTTGTGGTTCTTTCGCTTCTGTGTTTGTGACGGTGCTGGTGTGATTCACCTCTTGAATCAACACGTCTTAACAATGTGCCACCATTTGGCGTTTGTGGCATCTAAGGTGCTTTGATATGCATTCTTTTGTTAAGAAAAACCTACATTCGCAAATGTTCGACTACTGGCTTCAATTTGTGGCGGTTTTGGAGTGGATGAAGTTGAATGAAGCTGCTAGAAAAGCAAATATCACACTAAGCTCACATTAGAAAGCATTCACAACAAATGCATGATTGTTTTAACAAAAACTTACTGAAGAGGAACCTCTTTGTTCGCTGTAGGCACGTCTTTGAGATGCTTGCAGTTCAAACAATTGTAATCTTCGGCGAACATCAACATTTGAAGGGACATCTTTACTGGTCACTGTTGATGCATGTGGTGGCAAATCATAAATCTTTTCCCAATCATTGATGGCTGTCCTTGACTGCTGTGTATTTAGCGATTTGCTTCTTGATTGTGAATGACTTCTTCTTCTGTCATGCATGTTTTTCTCGTGGATGACTTCGATATCTTGGATCTCTTGATCAACCATATCCGGAATTAATGTGTTATGGATTTGGCTGCTTCTTTTTTTGACAATTTTGATTGAATTTGGAGCATGAGGAACAAATCCGCCTGATGGAGCATGTCTTGAAGCTTTGAATGCCGGTTTTGGTCTATGACTTCCATCTGGTGATGGTTGGACAACATATTTGGTTTGCCTTTTGGCAACATCATCTAACGGACCTGTTCCATGTCCTCTTCTTGGTGAATGTGGTGGCGAATTGGTTGGTGTAAAGTTTTTGTGCTCTTTTTTATAACCAGGATCAAAAATAACTGGTTGCCATCGATATTCTGCAGCATCCGGAACTCCAGGTGAAAAATCCATTGGTGCTTGTTCACCAGGATCAACTGTAACAGGTCGTCGTAATGTTGGCCAAATGTATGGTTTTTCCGGTGGCGGTTGCCATCTTTTTCCAGTTCTGAAGATTTGTGGTTCTTCTTCTACTTTTTCAATAAAAGCTTCTCGACGTTTTAAAAGGTCGACTTCAAATCTTTCTTTCTCCAACAAAGTTTCACTTGTCAAAATTTCATTTTTAGCAACAACTTCTGGTTGTTTGTCCAATACATAAGTTCTTCGCCATGTGTTCAAGTTTCCAGGTGATGTCATATCACGAACATCTGGTGTTGATTCTCCAGACATTACCGAAATTGGTCTGGTTTCAAACACCCTTACAGGTGCTGGTTCTTCATATGGCTTTTCTGCTAATTCTTCAGTTGGTGACAATGTGTGAATGATTGGAACATTTTGAGATGGATGAAATTGTGGTGTTTGTAATTCAGGTTGTTCACTGATAAGTTGTTGACGTTGTTCGTACAATCTTTGTTGTTGCATTTGCATAGCTTGAAATTGTTTTTGACGTAAATACATTTCACGTTGATCACGTCTTCTCATAGCTTCCATTTCCAAATGTTTTTGTTTTCTGAATTCATCAATGCGTTCAGGATCAAGAATGCTTTTAGCCATTGCACTTGCAGGTCGAGGACGGTCCTTTGATGGTGGCGGCCAAATAACAACACCATCATTTGCCGGAGTTTGATGTCTATTCAATTCCATTTCAGAAGATGAAATTTGTTTTACCCTGTCGGCTTCTTGATAACGACTCTGATCGTATTGATACCTCATTTCTTCTTCATAACGCCGTTGTTCATTCATTGATACCGGAGCAACTGATTGTGATCTAAAACTATTGATTTATGTTTTCAATTCATTGTTTACAAACCTTGGACGATCAGTTGTTGCAGTTCCAGGCGTTACTTCTTCAAGCTTGAAGAATGGACCATTGAAAGAAGTCGCCGGATATTTTGGAACATTTTGTGGAGTATAGCTTCTTTGTTCACGATGTTTTCGCAAATTTTCTTGCATTATTCGAAAACGTTCAGCTTCATCAAGTTCATAATTACTTCCATAATGAGCTGGTGTTCTGTTTGATGCCCTTTGAGAAGATTCTGGACGATCTTGAATCCGTGAATATGAATCATGCATTTCTTTTTGCTCTTGTTGATGATAATATTGGCTTTTTTCTTCCCAAGTTTGCTCTTGATCAGAGTAATATTGTTGTTGAATATAACCTTGTTTTAATATGGGTTTTGGAGTTTGCCGACCAGGTGGTGGTGACATCAAACGTTCACTAAATTCGTCTTCAGGATGTCGTGTAGATGGTTGATATGGTTGTCTATCAATTCGGCCTTGAGCAACGCTTGTTGACCTTTCTTGTTGAGAAGTAGAAGCTTGACTTATGTTTACAGCCAATACACTTGGTGCAAGTGGCTTATTTTCGTAAATGAGTTTTTCTGGTGGACGTAAAGCTAGCGTATGTTCTGATAAAACTTGATCAGTGCTTCCAGGAGGATAAAGAAGCTAAAAATTTGAATAAATTAATTTTTGTTTTTCAAATTGACCATTGGATTGTTGAAATTAACAAACCTGACTGTTGGATCGCTTGGCAGATGAAAGAGGAGTCGATAACCGATAAGATTCGAATTCTTGTTGAGATCTTCGTTCTTGATGTTCAGATTCACTGACAAAAGATGATCTTCGCCGTTCCTATAAAATTTTGTTTATCAAATATTTTTTGTAAAATTTGTTTTCATGACACATTTTTTTTGCTGACTAAATAATTTCGTTTGCCAAGCGGCTCAACTACAGGCATTGATTTTGAAAAAAAAAAGGTCGAAGCTTGCGTTTTGAAGTGGTTTTGAGGTAAGCGCAACAAGTCTACACGATAATTGTTAGCAAAAAATGCAGGAGCAATAGAAAAACGATCGGAAAAGTAGTTTTGCAAACATTTTTTTTCTAAATTTGAAAAAAATTTGATTGAAATCAATTTTGTGAATGAAAATAATGAAATACCAATGATGCTTGAGTTGTAACACTACTGGCACTACTTCCTTCATGTGCTGCTTCTTGAATATCAGGTAATAATGGTGTAACATGACCTAAAGATGCACGACTTCCACCAGCAACTCCAATGATTGGTGTTGTACGATGATATGCATGACGTTGTGCATCTCGACGAATTTGTTCCAAATAAGCAGTTTTAAGTTGTTGGACATTTGAACGATGATATTGATCTTCTTCAGAATCGAAAGACATTTTTTTTGACAGAAGAAAAAAAAATAAAAATTCTATCAAAAAAAGAGCCTTATCCAATTTCTTGTTGAAGTTTTGAAAACTTCATCGGATATCAATACTTGAAAATCATAAAATCAAATTAAACAAAGTAAAATCAACAAATAATCGCGTAACACAAAAGAAATTATTCAAACTTTAACAAAACAAGAAAAAAACTTGAAAAATAAGGTGAACAAATTTAGTATTTTTAGTGTCAATTAAGACAGTTAATTGTTTGGTCGTCGTGTAAATGAAGTGCGATCAGAAAGCAGCTAACGGATGACAGTGTACCATGAAAGAACGAACTCTCGAAGGATTTGCACAACAGAAGAACCAGCACGCACGAAATGCTCTAGGTACTAGGACTAGGCTTTTTGCTAAGGACACTATTTGCTGCGTTGAATAACTCGCAAAATCAGCTCAGACAAACGAAATAAAGAATTTTTTTGCGCATAAGAATTAATTTTTTTTAAAGATTTTTTTTTATAATTTATAATTAAAACAAAACTTACAGTATATTTGGACAAATGAAATTCTTTTTTTACTTGCCAAGACGGATCATTGATGTCTCTGAAGGCACTTGGCCGATATAACGAATCCTGTAAAATCCAAAAATCAATAACTTGAAAAAAAACATTGAAAAAAAATATTTGATTTTATCGCAAAAAAAATAAATAAATTACTGAAGAAATTAAAAAATTTTAAAAGGCGGAGTTTGATTTTTAAACTTGGCAAAGTTAGCACATCAGCTTTGTTTCCAAGATGCGTTGTTTGAGCTTTGCTACTATTTTTTTTTTGTACAATAAAAAAGATTTCTATTGTTCTGTGTGATCTCTCTACAATAGATACTATGGTTGTCCAATGCTTCTTCTTTACTTTTTTATGTGACACACCTGTATTATAGTTGAAACTTCTTCAGCATGCATCCACTTGGAAACTTGCGCTAAATCTTCATGAGATACCATTTTAGATCATAAAAAGTTACGCCCAAAAGAATTTTTTTTTTCTTTCCTAAGCGCAACGTCAAGTGGAAGTGCTAGAACAAACTCCACTATTTCGCCCACCAACGCCTCCCGCAAAAAAAGTAAGTTGATGAATCTATGCTGGACTTAACCAATGAAATACCTAAACTCCTCCGCTTTAAAAAAGAAATAAGCCTGTACAAGTAGATGACTGTTTTCGGATTAAAACATGAACAATCAACTTGAATAAAAATTTTGAAAAAAAAACTAACCTGAGATCGTAAATCTCCAACAGAAAATGCTCTTGATGGTTGATTATTTTTAAGATTTTGAAGATATCGATTAGTACGAAGTTTCACCAACCATCCGGTATCTGGTGTTTTTTGTGGTTCTTTCTATAACCTCTTTTTATTTGATAAAATTTCAGTTCAAACACTTACATTGCCCTCCTTTTTTGGTGTTTTATCCAACATCAGTTCTCCCATTGACTGAGTTCTTTTCATTACCCGCTGAAATTCACCAAAAATCAGTTATTGAAAAGCCAAAAATGTCAGAAAGAGGGGAGGTGGAAATGATAATTTTAAAACCATTCCAAAGAAACCTTGTTTCACTTCAAAATTTTTTTAAATTGTTTTAAAAAATGGGGTAAAAATCATTAAAATATGGCAGATACTACTTACGTGCAATGTGAGGAACAGGAGAAATCACAGCATTCAGCAACAGGCCAGGAGCATAAATAATATTCTGATTTCTTCGTGGCTTTTTTTTGATAATTTTTTTTAACAAATTTTAAATTTTTTTAAAAACTTTTAAACTTTTTTTGTTTGATCTCAACTCATTTACAATTTTGATAATTTATACAATCAAGGACGCCACAGAAAACCAAAATGAAGCAGAAAAAAAAACAATGCAAAAGCAAAAATTGAAGCAACATTTAAGGTTAGCATAATTGTGCATTTTTTGTTGACAAAGACAAATGATGAAGTTAGTTTTTTTGTGATACAAACTGTGGACAATTAAACTTACTTTTTGAAGAGTATCAATTTTTTTACGGATCAATTCAAGTTCTCTCATACTTTCACCTGTGTCATCATTGGCCTAAAAAAAATTATTTACCAACAAAAATCAAAAAATTGACATACTTTTGGACCAGGCCATGCTGGTTTATTCCATGGTTTATTAGCATCATCTTCACTTGCTTTTAAAAATTGTCTTAATTTTGAAGCTTCCATTTCACGATGTCTATCAAGTGATTCAGTTAAATATGTGCTTGTTGTAATTGGACGACTTTGGACACTCTAAAAAAATTCATTTTTTAAAACTTGATTTTCTAAAATTGACATACTCTAATTCGGCGTTGTTCTAATGGATCCAAGTTGAGCAATGATCTTTTTCCATGTTCACTGGGAAAATCGCCAACAGTTCTTTTTCCATAATTTGGTAAACTTCCAGTTTGACTTGGAATATGAGCATTTGAATTTACTTTTGGATCAATAATTTGCATACGAAATTGTTCTGAACTTCTTTCAGCTTTATAATCACCATTTTGTGATGCAATTTTTTCTGTATGTAAATGACTACCACCCATACGAATTTCCGATCCCTAAAAAAAATTATAACATTCATTGTGGAAGGAAAAATTGATCCAATTTGATCCAGCAACCTCCATAATTTTGTGCAAAACTTACAGGTTGTTTTTCTTGTAATTTATAAATTGGTGTAACAATTTTAACACTTGATGTTTGTGTTTCAGATTGTATTTGATTTCTTGGAAGATCACGTTGAAATGTTTCAACTGTATGTTTGATCTGTTCCAAATCTCGAACCATTTCTTCTGTCATGATGAAATAACTACAGCCAAATCAAAGGCTATAAAATGATTAATTCAAAAAATAAATACATTTAAAAAAAATGAATAATACATGGTCAAAGCAAACAATTTTTAAAAAAAATTTGAAAGAAAAAAAAAACGAATCGCGCACGTTGAATGACCTCCAGAAAAGGAAACTCAAGGAAAAAAAACAGACAAATCAATTCTTCGCCATAAAAAAAAATTTTTTTTATATTGTTTTTTGAAAGAAAAAATAATTAATTATAAAAATTTTTTGGGTGGCATTTTTTTAACGTTGAAAAATGGCAAAAACCGGTTTTAAATTTGAAAAATTTCGACCTTTTTTTTGGGATTTGCGCAAGTTTCAGATAGACTTTTTCAAAACCATAAAAAGTATGCAAGGAAAAGAAAACTTGTACAAAGATATCAAGTATTTGAATGAATCATCTAAAAACAGGCCCTGATCAAACAATACAATTTGTCACACAGAGAGAAAAAAAAACCATTTATGAAAGAAAAATTGTTCCTTGCGGGTGTCTTTGATAAAAACTGATTTGGCATTCACTTTTTTTTGCAAATTAAAATAACTGGAAATGAACAAATTTAATCAATCGCTAATAGAGCCCTTAGGGTAACCGAAGAATGATTTGAAAAAAATAACAAAGTTAGGTGAGAAACAATACAAATCATTCAATTTAATTCTGATTTAAAATGCAAAAAAAAATAAGAAAAATGCGCAAAAAAGCCACAGCAGCGGTTTACCACCAAAAATTTAATCAAAACCGGTTTTGGCAAAAATAATGATGTTGCAAATGGAAAAAATCCCGCAAAAAATTATGCTACAATGTCAATTATTTGAAATTGATGCTTATTGCAAAGAAAAAAGTTTGATAAACTTGATTTTGAAAATGTGAGAAAAAAAAAACTAATAAAAGTTGATGATTTGTTTTTCGTTTACTTTTTTTCCACAAATGGTTGGTTACACCCAGTTGGCGTAACAACGTTGGAAAGCTTTCTGTAGATTGAACATCAATTGTTTCAAGAAAAACAAAAAAAAATGGAATGATCACTGAAAACTGGCTTCAGGAGACGCCCTTTGGAGATGACAACGATTCTAACGGGGCGCGGTCGTCTCATTTCAAATAAAACAAAGTGTAATTTTTTTTTAATTCAACAAATAATTTTCCAAATTATTGGAATGTATCCGCAATTAAAAACATACTACTAATTTAAAAAAAATAACTGTTTTAAAAAAATGAATAAAACAAAAGGAATGTGTCTCATTGACCGCAATAACAAAAAGAAAAAAATGTGCGACTTGGATGAAAATAGTAATCACGCAACAATTGTGGAAAAAAGAATGCATCCGCGTGCACTTTACTGTTCTTCCGAGAGCAAATGTTTTGACTTGAACCAGTACAAATCAATTTACGTTTTTCTATTGATTCTTATTTCTTAAGATTTTCATGATTCATATTATGATGGATTTCATTGTATTCAAATTTTTTTTCTATTGAAAAAGAAAAAAAAATTTGAAGGGAAAAAAAATCGGAAAATCAATTAGCTCGCTCATACCTTGGAATTATTTTGGTTTTGTTGAAGGCCATCAAAAAAAGAGTTTACGTTAAAAGGCGACCTGTTTTCATTCATCTTAATTTTTTGACAAAAAAGACATCAAGGAAAAAAACGGGAAAAAAAAGTAAAAATTGGTCAACAAACCATAAATTTGGACAGTTCTTTTCCTGTCATGAAAAAAAAACAAAAGAAAATTTTTAATGTGTTGTAAAAAAAAAGTGATTTCAAAGATGAATGAAAATTGAACAAAAAGTGTTTAACTTCAGTACATGGTCAATTCAACATGAAAAACTGGTAGTTGTGCGCTTCCCACATTTTTCACTAAAAAGTCAGTATGGGGATATTGTCGGTAAACCAACTGGGTCGCTAGTGATCCAAAAAAAGAGAAAAGAGACAAACAAACATTTTTAAAGAGAAATGAAAAAATCTTCAAGCTCGTTTGACCGCAAACAAAACTGGAATAACACCTCAAGGACATGAAAAATTGACTCAAAACATAAAAGTTATCAAAAAAAACGGAACAATAAAAAAATTTATCTACGTTTTTTTGAAACAATTTTTTGTTCTTGAAAAGAATTAACTTTTCCAAATCAAGATTTACAATATAAACTTGTTTCAGAAAAATGACAAATTTCCGCAACGGTATTGTTCAATCTTTTCTTTTCAACAGGAAAAAAAAATGACTTGGTTGCAGAAGCTCTTAGAATTTTTGATCCAAAAAATAAACACAAATTATTTTCTTTATCGCACTTGCGCAATTTTTTTTATGAAATATTGTGAGAATTCATTCAAATGTTGAGGTTTATTATAAAAAATGTTGCACGTGATTCCAATTGGCCATAAAATTAATTGGTATTTTCATCTTTGTGGTTGTTTTTTATACCGATTAAATGTTGGACGTTCATAAAAACCAATTTTTGCATTTCGAAAAGCTTTGATCAAATCATTAAAATTACTTTGACCACTCAAACGAAATTGGTAATCTTTTACAAGTCGTTGAAAATTCGTCATGGGTTGAGAATGCAACGAAATTGTGTGCATTGGAATGATCGTTTTGGGCGGAAAAGTGTTCTGCTTCGGTGCAACCGTTGTTACGGATTTGAATTCTTCTGATCGAAAATTGTTGTTACGACCAATTAAAGAATCAAATTCTGCTTGTTCTCGGTCTTTAAAATCTTCTATTTGAACTCCAGCTTGATTTACACGATTCCTTGAACGATAATCTTTGAAATTTGACGTTGAAACTTTTGGTAATGGTTGAATATGTTCTCGAATTGCTGAAACTGGTTTTTCTGCTGAATCAATTGGCTTGTTTTGCTGAGAATTCATAACTTCTGACAATGAAAATACTCGATCAGATATGTCGGTTTCATAATTTAATCGTCGATTAACAGTCTTCATTTCTAATTTTTCTGGTAACAAAATTTGTTGCAATTCGTCATGTTCAATCAATGGCTGAAAAAACGGTCTATAATCTTTTAAAATTGGGCTTACTTGAATTTCTGGTTTGGTTGATGAAATTGTTGGTGGCAAAGTTGACGTTTTTTCATGTTCCTTCAGTCGTTTTGACACTTCTTCTTCCAAAACTTTTTCAACCAATTTTAAAAAAGTTTGAGCTTCGTTTGTTGAAATGTTAGCCGTTGCCAAAAATGATTCAATATTTTTGTTTTCCAACCGTTCAGTCAAGTCTAAAATTTGAATTTTACAAATTTTACAAACAAAAACTTTTCTTACGAAATCCAGATGAATTGGCCAAGTTTTTGATGATTGGAGCAGTGGTTGAACTTTCAGGAATACTACTGGACGTTGCAGAAACTGAATTTTGCTTTGATGTTGTTGTTGTTGCGACGGTTGACGTAGATGTTGTTGACTCAGTTGTTGGGTTGATGTCTTTGCTAATATTAGCTTGATTATTTTCCATCGTTTCATTCAATTGGTCAATTTCAGCATTGAATGAGTCAACATCGCTTGAATCGCTTGAAATTGGCGGGAAACCAGGCAATGTTTTGTTTTCATGCTCTGTTTCTGGATCAGTGAAAGTTGTTGTCGAAAGTGCTTTTATTGAAACCTGAAAGAAACTTCTTTAATTAATTCTGCCACGTGCACACGAATTACTTACATCCTTTTCCTCATCTTTTTTTGTAGTGGGTGGCGGAACAGCAACGGGAGGTTTTTGGAATTCTACGATTGAATCCGGTTGTGATTCATGGTTTGGAAGAGGGACTGTCACAGTTAAAAGTTTTTTGTTTGGACTGAAAACAGGTGAAGGTGTGGAGAAAAATTGCAAATTATGCAAAGCTGCTAATGGATGATTTGTTGGAGTCAAGAAAATCGGTGCTGGAGTGATGGCAATGGCTTGATGGAGGACATGCAAATTATTCAATGGAGATATCAGTTCATACAATGGACGATGTGCTGGTCTTTGAACCAATGATTGAAATTGTGAATTCAAATCTGGCAATTCTAACTAAAAAACATGATGGCAAATTAAACATTTGTAAAACTTACTTTTTGAGCACAAATCAAGTTAAAAAACAAGGAAAATGTCCAAGGAATCAAAAATAATTTCAACTTTTTCATATTGACTGGATCAAATTAAACAAAAAAATGGGAAACTCGTTGGATATCCTTGTACTCGATTTCTTCATCATTTCCCTTTTCATCTTTGAAGCCTCAGGCATACAATTTTTGCTATTTGATTGTCAAATGTGCGTTAATGCATAAGACCGAACCAAAATAATAGCTGACCATGAACGACAACAAAAATTCTCTCGTTTTTTTTCATAGGTGATTTCATAAAAAATCTTGTTTTGTCACAATTGATCTTTTTCTTCTTTGATTAAAAAAACGTTTGACTAATTCAAAATGTGGATTTTTGGTTTTAACTGGTTTTGTTTGTTGCTTATGAAATCCAGACTCAAAGACGCCATTAAAAATTTCAAAAAAAAATTATTCGACGTTTTTGGTTCCGTAAAACATTTGAAATTATTGAAAAACAAAAAAAAATGGAACAAAAAAACAAAAAGCAAGGTAAAAAGCCGTCCATTGATTTTAGTTTTTTGTTTGGTTCAAACTATGAATAATCTGTTGCAACAGTGCTCAACGCTGCAAAACTTTCGCACAAAAAATTTTGATTTTCAACCTTTGAATTTGATTATTTTCTGTTTCATTTTTTTCGACGGTTGTTGCTCATAAATTATGTGTTCAAATATCATCATTTTCCAAAAAAAGTGCAAAATAAAACATGGGAGAAACTGATAATCCGTACAATCAACAGTTTCAGCTGCATTGTTCTTATCATTGGGAGTGATTGCAGGAATGATTGATATGGAACAAGCACATGTCTGCGGGCTTGTCGATTTCTCGTGATTTTTGTTGAAAATGAAAACGCGCAATGGAGATTTGGAACCAGATTTTGAAGATGATGACGAAATCAAACCACCAGCAAATGGTTGGCAATCATCTTTGGCAAAAAGTGCCGATAATCTTTGGCAAGTTTACAGAAGGCAAGTTGAACTTTTTCTGAAAAGTTTGTGAACCAGTTTTTCAGCAAAGTAATTTTGGCGTTATGGGGAATTTTGATTGTTGGTGTCCATATTTTTTACGTTTTTGCAGCAATTCATAATTTTCACAGAGCTGGAGTTTTACTGTTAATTCTCTGTATTGGACATGCCTGGTGGATTCAGAAGTTTTTCATCAAACCTTTCTATGAGAGAAATCAACATAAGTTCAGCAAAAAAATGCAGAAAGTGTCAAACTTTTGGAATTTGAAACTTTGCGGTTTTTCAATTGTTCAAACGTGAGTTTTTTTTTTGAAATCACTGGTTTTGATAAATTTTTTAGTGCAATATTTGGCGGTATTGCCATTGGTTTCCTTACTTGGTTGGCCATTGATGCTCGTCACAACACTATCCGGTATCGTTCATTGGCAGCTGTTTTTGTCTACGTCTTGCTCGGATTTTTGATTTCAGCAAATCCTGCTAAAGTTAGTTCAAATTTTACACAAAATTATTAATTTTTGTTTGCAGATTAAATGGAGACCAGTTTTTGGAGGATTTTTCTTACAAATCCTTGTTGCATTTTTGGTATTACGATGGGAATCTGGTAATCAAGGTTTTAAATGGTTAGCTGACAATGTTGTGAGATTCTTGGATTATTCTCAAAATGGTACCAGATTTGTTTATGGTTTTGTTGCTGATCCGCCACCGCTTTGTGATTTTGGAGGTGTTTTTATTTACACATCACTTCAAATCATCATTTATTTTGGTGCCATTGTCGCCGTTTTATATTATTTGGGTGTTATTCAAGTTATTTTATCATTTATCGCATTTGTCATGCAAAGTACAGTTGGAACAACTGCGGCTGAAAGTCTTAATGCTGCGGCATGCATTTTCCTTGGTCAAACAGAAGCTGCAATTTTGATTGAACCAGCTTTATCAACCATGACAGAAAGTGAAATTCATGCTGTGATGACTGCTGGATTTGCGTGCATTGCTGGATCATTATTCTCGGCATATATCGCATTTGGAGCATGTCCAACATATTTGTTATCAGCAACAGTTATGTCCGCAGCCATATCTTTGGCAATGTCAAAGTTAATTTATCCAGAAATTCAAAAATCTAAACAAAGAGAACCGGGAAGTTTTAAATTTGCCCAAAAAGAAAGCAGAAATATTTTGGAATGTATCAGCAATGGTGCCTGTCATGCATCAGGATTCGTATTTGCCATTGGAGCTAATTTGATCGTTTACATCGCACTTTTAGCAATGGCAAACACATGGGCACATTTTGTTGGGACAAGACTTGGCTTTGATGATTGGAGTTTCAATGTAAGATTTTTTTTTGCTAAACTGTTTTTGGAATAATTTCTGAGCATGGGTCCGGTTGTTGAATTGTACATTGCACAACAGCTTCTTGAAAAATTCTTTGTCATTTCCATCTGTTTATTTTTTATCCAAAATCGAGTTTCAAGTGCAGAAGTTCCAGCCAAAAAAACAAAACAAATGATGCATTTTTAAAGAAAACACCTTTTCATTCAATAATTCATCCGGAATGATCGATTTAAAGCTTTTTTCAGAAATTTTTTTTTCAAAAAAATTCTAGTGGGATCGAACCTGTGACCAAATTTTTTTTCAGAAACTGATGGGTTACATCTTCTTCCCGCTAGCATACATGATGGGAGCTTCAGATGCAAAAGATTCTCATGTAAGATCTACTATTTTTAGTCTTATAATGTTACTTTTCACTTTCAGACAGAAATTCAAGAAACATTACGTGTAGCAGAATTAATGGGGATGAAAACCATATTAAACGAGTTTATTGCATATAACGAACTAAAAGCAATGGTTGCCGACGGAAGAATAACTGGTGCGCGGGCACAAATGATTGCAACTTATGCGTTGTGTGGATTTTCCAATATCTCAATGATTGGTTCACAACTCGGAATTTTGGGTGCCATGTGTCCAAAAAGAAAAGCAACATTTGCAAAAGTTGTTCTTCGAGCATTGATTGCAGGGTGTATGTCATGTTTTGTAACAGCTAGTGTTGCAGGAATGCTGGTTGATGAACCAACAGCGTGTTCAAGTACTTCCAATTGTCCCAATTATTTGAGGATTGCGACAATCAACGAGACTTTGTCACCTTATTTTCCCGAAGATTCCACATTCTTCTAATTATTTGGGTCCAACATTTTCATATGTTGTTAATTTTGAAAAATAATTAATGAAAAACAATGACGATGTGATTTTTGCGACAATTTAAATATTTTTTGGAATAACTTTTTGCAAATCTAACAAAATTCAGTAAAAGTATAACTTACTGGTTGTGATTATCCAGCAGGTAAGGATTTAACTGTCAGTTCTGCAATGGGAGCTCTGATTCAGCTTCTAATACTATCAATATATTGTGCTGCTTCTTTCCAGCATTCTTCATTTCCCACAAATATTTGTATCCAATGTTTTAAAACATTAACTTAAAAATAATTTATCAACAACAAGACTTATGATTTTTGTGACAATTTTGATAACATATTTTCGGCTTCTCGAATAACTTTTTGCAAATCTAGCAATTCATCTTTTGTACATGTAAAAGTATAATTTTCTGGTTGTGACTTTCCAGCAGGTAAAGATTTGACTGTCAACTCTGCAACAGGAGCTTTGATCCTGGATTCCGCGTTAGATTCCATCAAACCGGATAGCTTCCAGTTGGTTTCAACTACGTTTGGATATCGATAACCAATTGTCTCCAACATCTTGATTAATTGATCTCGATGATTCTGAAACAATAAATATATATATGAAAAACATGAAAGAAAAAACAAACCTGATAAGTGTTCACAACAGCGTCGGTAAACGAAGCTTTTGATGCATTGAGTGTTTCTTGAAGCTGATCAGATGTCATTTTTGCTTTTGCAGCCTCTACAATCAATCGGATAATTAATCCATGTGCAACAGATCCTCGAAATGGAGCTGAAAAAAGATTTTTTTAAACAAAAATACAAAACAAGAACTTACAAGTGGATTGAATCAGATCTTTACACAAATTCTCGATAACATCAGCATCTATGTCCTGGACTTGCTGTGTACATTCAATAACAAGTTGATCAAAATTATTCTGAATCATAGTTCGGAAATTCAAAAGCAAAAAGTTTTCTATTCAACGTCGAACAATTGGCGAAACGTGTTGTGCCAGGTTGGCGCTTTGGGGATTTTTGACGACAATTTTTTTGGATTTTCCTTATTTGGACTGTACATAATTGTTTGTATAATTTGTGTAAATAGTATATATGAGAGTTAGAACAGACGTCTGTCGAGCTATATTGCTCACCTCTCTGGTGTGGCTCGTTATTGATGTTCTGATATTGTTTTACACTTTGGACAGTTCAACATCAGGCAAAAAGTAAGTACTATTCAATTTTTCGTGTTACTATTTGTTTTTAGATCTATTTTACGTGCAGAAAGATCCAATATTGATAAGCATGAACCGAAACAGGTGTTTCCTTTGCCGGTACAAAAGATTGAAGAACCTATTGAACCAGTCGATCAAGAAACTCAACAAGAATTAGAGAAATTATTGTCTGGTTTGTTTAATTTTATAGTAATGTAATTGCCATCATTTTGTTTTCCAGAAACCGTATTTGGTAATGAAGGTCCTGGTGCAAATGGGAATGGTGTCAATATTGGAGATGACAAGGAAAAAGAGATGAAAGAATTGTTCAAACAAAACCAATTCAATTTGATGGCTTCTAACATGATTTCTGTGAATCGTACTTTGACAGATTTTAGATCACATCAATGCAAATCCAATGCCGAGCAAATTGATGTTTCAAAATTACCAAAAGTATCCATTATTATTGTTTTCCACAATGAAGCATGGTCAACTCTGCTTCGAACTTTACATTCCATCATTGATCGTAGTCCTTTATCTGTCATCGAAGAAATCATACTTATTGATGATTTATCTGAGAGAGGTAATGTTTTTCACAATGTTCTAATCCGATTGTTTGTTTTAGATTACCTCAAAAAGCCATTGGATATGTATTTGAAAAGATTACCTTTGGCCACTCATATCATTCATCTCACTGAAAGGTCTGGATTAATTAGAGCTCGTTTAGCTGGCAGTGAAATTGCAAAAGGAAAAGTTTTGTTATTTTTGGATGCTCATGTTGAAGTAACAGCTGGATGGCTCGAACCGCTTCTAGTTCGTGTATTGGAAGACAGGAAACGTGTTGTTGCTCCAATTATTGATGTCATTTCTGATGATACTTTTGAATATGTGACTGCTTCTGATACAACATGGGGTGGATTCAATTGGCATTTGAATTTCCGATGGTATTCTGTGCCTGAAAGGGAAATGGAAAGACGAAATCATGATCGTTCATCACCAATCAGAACTCCAACAATTGCAGGTGGATTATTTGCTGTTGACAAACAATTCTTCTATGATATTGGATCCTATGACCAAGGAATGCAAGTTTGGGGTGGTGAAAACTTGGAAATTTCATTCCGTGTTTGGATGTGTGGTGGATCATTGGAAATTCATCCATGTTCAAGAGTAGGACATGTTTTCCGTAAGCAAACACCATATACTTTCCCTGGTGGAACAGCAAAAGTTATTCATCACAATGCTGCAAGAACTGCTGAAGTATGGATGGATGAATATAAAGAATTCTTTTATCACATGGTTCCAGCAGCTAAACAAGTTGATGCTGGAAATGTTACTGAAAGGAAAAACTTACGTGAAGGTTTGCAATGTAAATCATTTAGATGGTATCTTGAAAACATTTATCCCGAATCACCTATCCCACTTAATTTCCGATCAATTGGACAAGTCAAGAATTCAGAAACAAAAATTTGCTTTGATACATTGGGAAGAAAAAGTGGAGAAAATGCTGGAACAAGTCCTTGTCATGGAATTGGCGGAAATCAAGTAAGTCAACGTTAAAATTTCTCTAACTTGAAATGAATTTGTTTAGGCATGGAGCTTGACAGCAAATGGACAAATACGTTCAGATGAAATATGTTTGGCAATTTCTTCTGGTTTTACTGCATCAAATAATTTACGACTTGAAAGATGTTTCATTGGACAAAATGATCGTCAAATATTTACTTATGATTTGAAAACAAAATTAATTACACACAAAAAATCCGGAAATTGTGTAGAATTGAAAGGTAATGAATTAATTTTATCAGATTGTCAAGAAAATAATTCAACAATGCAATGGGAATTTGAAAATTATAAAGAAGAATAAGTTTATGTATGTTTTATTACGGTAATGATGATAGGTTGTGATTAAGCATTTTTTTTTTAAATTCAAAAGCTGCGGGTAATTTCATGGTCATCCCTAATTAATATTTTTGGCTTTGGCTTAAATTTTTTAAATAATATTTTCACGTGCCTTTCACTTAATTGAAAATGTTTTGAAGGATTCCATTAGTATTTGTCAAATAAATTAATTTTTTTTCCGGATTATGTTTCCAAAGCAACGGAATTTTTGAAGATTTTTTTTTGATTTAGAAAATCAGTGGATAAAAAAAAATTATGTGGACATTTTTGTTGTCATTGTTCGTGTTATATTTTGCATTTTTTATTTTATTTATTGGAATATTTTTTGCGGAATCATACCTACAACAACTTTAACCCCTGATAAAATCTTCATGAAGTTTATGAAGTTCTTCAACAATTAAATCTTCTATCTCGATATCATGCCGATTTTTATGTTCATCAGAATCCAAATCTAATTCTAATATTTCATTGTTTGGACGAACAAATGTTACTTTACGTTTTCGTGTTTTTAACATGTTTGCAATAACGATTTGATGTCCATATTCATTCAAAGCTTTAACTGACTTTGAAATTAACACTTTTGGATCTGTTTCCAATTTAAAAGAAACAATGAAAGCATCGGGAACAACAGCTTGAACAACTTTTCCCAATACTTTTGGTGTCATTGTTAATTTCAAATTTAAATCACCATGAACTGATGGGATTTTATGTTCTGGCTGAAAACAAATCATCTTGATGATTTGATGGAATAATAGAAACAAACCAATTGTTCGGAATCAATATAAAAATCAGATACTGCAGCTGCCAAGTATATGCAAAGTTTCTTTCCATATGAAGCAACTTCTTTGCATATTATTTCCAGATCATTTTTATAATCATAATATGTTGTGAATGGAATCATTAATATCCTTTTTTGATATTTATTCTTTAAATTTATCATTTCAGCAAGACGTGGATAAGATGGAGCTAAAGAAAAAACCAAATAATCATTTGTTCAAGTTTGACAAACCTGTAAATGTTCCATCATTTTTATCACTTATTTCCAAATGATTGAATAAATCAGGAAATCGATGACTAAAAGGTTGGAGTGTATTATGACGATGAAAAAATATGACTAAATATTCTTTCTCTAAAAATTTTCTGAAACAATTAATTAGAAAAAAATGCAATCATTTTTTTGACGTACTCTGCACTTGTCGCTCCTCTTGTTCCATTTGAAAAATTCTCAATAAATCTTACACTATTTTTTTCTAATGGAACAGCAGTTCCACCACTCTGAAAATGTTATTCAATGCCGAAAAAAATTATGAAAAAAATTACACTAATAACAACTATTTTTGAATCTTCATTTTTGTGATGTTCGAGAAAACTTCTTAGTTGTTTAATTACTAAAAATTTTCCAAGTAATTGCAAATTAAGATCTTAATAAACTCACACATTTTTTATAGAGTTGACAGGAACAGCTTATTATTAGTTTTTTGATGAAAAAATGATTTGGCTTTCCTTCAAAGACCACATGTAGCACAAAAATGCAATTTTTGATCTCATTTTTTTTTGCTGTGATTTTCAACGTGATTTCCAATTCTCATAAATCAAAGTCCAAACTATCCTTCAAATGTTATTTTTCATTGTCTTTTCTAATAATTCTTATAAACTTTGACTGTTATCGATTCCTTTTTTCTTCCTAAAACTGGATTTTAATCAGGATTTTAATCTTTCGAACCAGTTTTCCTGGGACTAAATCGTGTTGAATTCATTTTTTTAATTGTTATCTTCAGGAAATGGGCTTATTAGTGACAAAATTATGGAAATTATGGTGGTCTGATAAAGGTAAAACACGGTTAATTAGTTAATTTTTGATAATGGATTCTTTAGAGCACAAAGTTGTCATTATTGGCCTAGATAATGCTGGAAAAACTACAATATTGTATTCATTGTAAGTTGTACAGAGTAATAATGATGGAATAATATTTATTATTATAGTGTTACGGGAGAAGTAATCCATACATCACCAACAATTGGAAGTAATGTTGAACAATTCACTTGGAGAAATATTGCGTTTTCTATGTGGGATATTGGTGGACAAGAAACATATCGTGCAACATGGAGTACGTATTATACTCAAGCAGAAGTCGTTATTGTTGTGATTGATAGCACAGACAAGAAAAGGTTACCCGTCATTAAAGAAGAAATTTACAAATTATTAGCACATGAGGTAAGTATTTTATGAACAAAACAATCAAAATAATTTTTTTTTCACTCTTTAGGCTTTACAAAAAGCATCAATTTTGATATACGCCAACAAACAGGACATAAAAGGTGCCATGACAGCAGCTGAAATCTCAACGGAATTGAATCTAACAGCAATCAAAACACATCAATGGCATATTCAAGCATGTTCAGCATTAACTGGTGTTGGAGTACAAAAAGGATTAGAATGGATTGCTTCACATATTCCTTGAAAATGACACAGCCATTCAAGCAAAAACTACAATTTTGAGTCATGACCAGCAGAAGCCACATTTGTTATCTTGTTCCTAGCTACTGACATTTTAAACGGGTTTATTGATGGAAACTGTTTGATATCAATCAAAAAAAATAAAAAGAGATTAACAAAATACTTGACCGGAAAGAATGCAAATTTTATCGTTTTGTTGATAAGTTGAACATCAACTTGAAAGTGCAAACACATCAAAGGGGGGAAATTTTTTCCCACCGCGACCGCCTGACAACTGCTTGGCTTGTCTTTTTATTTTGTTCTTCACGTCGTCCATTGTTGGATTGTTATTCCCGTCTTAACCGTTTGTAATATCATTTTTTACAGGTAGAAATCATGGCTGTCCGCCTCACGAGTGGTTGTCCTCCTTTCACCCAAATTCGTAAAGCTGTTTGTTATTTTTTTTATTGGTAATATACTTGATATGATTTATAGAGTGCGCTTGCTGCCACCGCTCAAGATGTGCTTGCTTCTACCAACAAAGCTTCACTTTCTGAACTCAAGAATGGTTTCCGTATCACTAGTGTTGAAAATAACCGACCATTGACTACTGTTTGTTTTGATAGAACATTTTTTAATGATAGTTCATTTGTTTTAGATTGGTGTTTGGGTGGATGCTGGTTCACGTTATGAAAATCAACATAACAATGGTATCTCCGGTTTTGTTGAACAAATGCTCTATCACGGCACTCAATCACGTAACCGTGCTCAACTTGAAGTAGATTTGGCCAAACTTGGCGCTCGTTTGAATTCTTACACTTCTCGTGAACATACCGCATATTACGTTCAAGTTCCAAATGCTCAAGTTGAAAAAGGTCAGTCATTGTTATTTGAAGCTATTAATGTTTGTTTTAGCTGTTGACATCCTTGCCAACGTTTTGCGTACAAGCAAGTTTGAAGATTCTGCCGTTGAAGCTGAACGTCAAGTTTTGCTTCGTCGTCTTCAAGAATCCGAAGATAATATCGATGATGTTGTTCTTGATAATTTGCATGCAACAGCTTTCCAAGGAACTCCATTTGCATTGTCTCCACTTGGAAACACCGAAGCCCTCAAGTATGTTCTTATTTGATAGTTTCCAAACATGATTTTTTATTGTAGAAATATTACCAAGCAAGATTTGGTTCATTATGCTGAAGACCATTTGAAACCAGTCCGTATGGTTTTGGCTGGTGTTGGTGGTGTTTCTCACGACCAACTTGCCAAGCTTGGGGAAAAATATTTCGGCGATTTAACTAACAATTATGAACGCAAAGTTGCCGATTTTGGAGGCGTCCGTTTTACTGGATCAGAATTCCGTTACCGCGATGATACATTCCCATTGATGTATGGCGCAATTGCTGTTGAAGGTGTTTCATCTTCTAGTCCTGATGCTCTTCCTCTTCAAATTGCTTCAACTCTTGTTGGACAATGGGACCGCACTCGTATTGGAACAAATTCTCCAAACAAACTTGTCCAAAAGTTGTGCATTGAACCAGCACTCCAAAGTTACCAAGCATTCAACATCAGCTACAACAGCACTGGTTTATTTGGTTTCCAATTTGTTGCAACTGCTGATGATCTAGAAGCAATTTTCGGAATTGTCCGAAAAGTTCAACGTGAATGGAAACATCTTACATCTGGAGTCACCGATCAAGAAATTGATCGCGTCAAGAACCAAGTCAAAGCTGAACTCCTTTCCGTTACCGATGATTCCACTAGATTTGCTGACATGATTGGTCGTGACGTCTTGAACACTGGTTCTCCAACTCAACTCGATGAATTAGAACGTGCTATCCAAAAGGTTGATGCTGCTGCTATTCGTGAAGCCATGTCTAGAAATGTTTACGATCGTGACGTTGCATGTGCTGGTATTGGCCGTACTGAAGCTTGGCCAAACTATGCTCAAATCCGTTATGGACAGAGCTGGTGGCGTCTTTAGGTAAAAGTCGAATTTAGAATTATTATGATCGGATTCTTGAAATAAAAAGGGTGTAAAAAATGTTTATTATTTACATGTTTCATAATGAGTCAACTTCTCAATCCCCCATATTTTTTGAGTAAGATTATTCGCTGTTTGTAAAAGCAAAACGTGAGATAATTAATTATCTACGAGATGTATAATTTCTGCCGTGGATAAGCGCTTATTTTCAAAAATACAAATAGAGAGCAATTTTGAAAAAGAGCGCAACCAATTTTCCGCCAAAACAAAAATGCCGAAAGGGAACTCGAGGAGACAAATTTTTCATAGACGTCTGCGTTTTCAGCTAACATAAAATTGTGGGTGTTCAAAGAAGAATGAACTTTATACGTCTAATTCCTGTTTTCAAATGAATTATTAGATAATCCAAAAGAAGGAAGTAAAGAAATCCGCTTTGTAAATTGGCATTTTTTTTCTTTGCTTGTTTGACGTTGAAAAATTTCTCGAAACATGTTTTTTGAAAATTGAATGTTTAATCGTTTTTGCGCATTAAATATTAGATTTTCTTTACTTTGAATATCAAAAACATGATGAAAAGAAAACAAAAAATGAAATAACTATTTTATAAAAATTTTTGAAAGAATAAACATGGAATCAGTTTCTTTTCAAAATAAACTCGCAATTGCATCTGACCGTAAATAAAAGAAAATATTACTCCGCAATGAATATTTTTTTAAAGAGATTCAATGCTCAATGTACTAGAAAAAGGGACAGTACGAGGATTTTGAGTATTTGTATCACTAACAACAGCAGTCACTGGACGTATGTCAATATTAGGAAGCATTGGAAAACTACCAATTTGTGGTTGACCTGGAACACGGCGACAGAAATTTTTGTTTGGTTGTTGTCTTGAACCAAATGTTTTAACACTTTGTCCACGAGTAACAGGACGTGGATATTTGTTTGAAACATTTTCTTGGGAAATTGCCATTCTTACAAAAGATGAGTTGCAATCAGAATTAATTGCTTCTTTTGTTTCATCTTCAACTGATGCTGCAGGTTGTTGTTGGTGTTGTTCGGCAGGTGGAATTTCAATTGTGACAGTTTCGGCATTTTGGATTCCTCTTCTGAATAATGCTGATGGTCTTCGATCGGATTTTCCAGATTTTTTGTGTTCATTTGTTGTGGAATTTGAAGTTCCAACTTCCGGTTGTGGACCATTAGGCATTTGACTTTGACTCAAAGATCGTGAACGAACATGCACCAAATTAACAACATGTCCACGGATCTTCCTGTTAGGATTAGACCCAGCAGCTGCAGATCTGACAACTCTTGTTGATGTTGATGGTCCTTGTTCAATTGATGAACGATGAACATTTCCCGTGTTGCTTGAACTACCTGGATTGTTTGGATAATGAGATCCACTTGCACTATGAACTGTTAGTGGAATAATTGAAAAAGCTCTGGCATTCATTTCATTCATTACCTTAAAAATTAATCCATAATTGTTGGATTCATTTTAGGAAAGTATTACCTGGATCAATTGTGGTGAGGTGGATGGTGTAAAACTAAATGGATCATGAATTTCACTAACAACAGGATATGGATAAGCATTAGATTCTGATGCAGTAGAATTGGTACTCAATCGGTCACTTTCAACATGAATTCCATGATCTTCAATTTGTCCAGAAAATTGTGCTCTTCTTCTACCATTGTTCATATTGACTTGATAACCAAATGCTTTCAAAATATCACTTTTACACATGGGACATGTTCGATGTTCCAATAACCATGGATCAACACAAGTTTTGTGAAAAACATGTCGACATGGCAACATCCGAACAATATCACCTGCTCTATATGGATCAATACAAACTGGACAATCTGCATCAAGTTCTTTGTCACCAATTTTAACTGGCTTAGTTGGAATTCTTGTAAGCGCTTTTTTTGCGGCATTGAATAATCTTCTTTGCATTCTATCCTTGGCATGTGCATATCGGAATCTTTGAACATAATAAAAAACAAGCCATGCTAATGATATTACCATCAGAATAATAAACGAGATACTGACAAATAACACCTTTAAACAAAAACAAATTAAAAATTAATTGAATAAATAGAAAATTACCGATGTTTTTGAAAAACTTCTCAATGCATCACTTCCTTCAGGTTCACCAATATCACAAATTTCTCTCACTGGCTTTTCTGTTGTAGGACTTTCTGAGAATACAAATTTAACATTTCCACTTGGGACTTTTACTTGTTCTAATGATTTATGAACAATGACGTAAAGAAGTTGAATTTGTTTACGTTGTGTCCAACTTGTTAACAATTCGTAAACAATTCCAACGACCTTTGGACAACGATGACATGCTTCACATTTTGTTATTTGTCGTAACATTTCTGGTTCCAAATTTTGTACTGTTGGTGAATGTAATGATGGAACATTTTGATCTTGTGTTATTGTTGCTGCAGTTGTTGCTGGAGATATGATAGAATCATTTATCTTTGTAAGCGTACAGACGTCAATTGGTCCCAAGATACTTTCCAAAGAATGAAATGCGAATTGTGGTTGAATTGTATCTCGTGGACGATTATCAAAACTTGTTGAAAAAACATTGGAGCTTCCACATGATAATAATTCCTAAAAAGAATCTCTTGTTTTTTTTTACTTCCGTGTTTCAAAAACATACCTCAAAACTCAATTCCAAAATTATTATCAAAACAGCAACCAAGAATTTAAAGTTTTGGGCCATTTTTTTGTCCTCAATGCAATTTGAATGGCCTGAAAATTTGACAAATTTTCTTCTTAAAAAAAAAGTTTTTTTAAAAGTCAAATCAATAAGCAAAAAAGAAATGGCTTTTTCATCGACTTGGTGGATGCCAAATAACCAAAGTCACTTCCTTTTCCTCAAGCAACAAATGTCACGCAATGAAGTTTTTTTAAGGATATTGAACAAAAAAAATAAATTCATTTAGACATTGAGAGTTGAAACAGAGAAAATTGGCAACGTGAAGAATGATTGATTACGGTATTAAACTTGTTTGAAAGTGGTTCAATAAAATTACCGTTTCATTGAGGATAACTGCAACAACAACATTTTTTTTCAGCGCAGACGGTAAACAATTAAAAAAACCAAGAAAAAAAAATAAACATCAAAAATTATACAATTTTGAAAGTGATTTTCATAAATTAAATTACGAAAACCAAGAATCTGCTTCAATTTTACATGATTTGATTTTGACGTGAATAAAAAAAATTTTTTTATGACCTTGGAAAAAAAAGAGTTGCATAATTTTTATTGAGGTGGTTGGTCACTTTTTTTCAAAAATTGACAAAAGACAAATAGGGTCGGATGTCTAAAGAGCAATTCATGCCCGTCCCGTCGAAGACGAAAAAATCCTGAAATTTGTTCCTCAAAATTGAATTTTTATTTTTTTTTAAAGCCAAAATCAATGGGTGGGTTTTTTTTGACAAAAAATTAATCTCGTGATTTTTCTAACGAAGAAGAAGAAAATACAAAATAGATTTTCTTTGTCGGCACCAAATGGCATAAACAAAAAAAACTTTTGGATTCTTCAACAATGTTTAAAAAACAGTTTTGTTTTGACTATGTTTTTGAAAAAGGAATTTTTTCCCAAGACTACCAATCATCAACAAAAAAGTAGAAAAAAAAACATATGAAAATTGAAGAACATGGTGACAAATTTTTTTTTTGCCCATGTTAGACGGGTGGCACCCCAGATGCTTCGTTTGAAAATTTGCCGGCATAGTGTCATTGTCATTGAAGGACTAAATCAACTAAGCTAGCCGCTTTTGCCCGCCCTTACTCGTGTTCCTCGTTGCCACTGGCATAGACAGCTCTCAAAAAAATGTCCACATGAAGTAAATCAATAATTTTTTTCACATAGTCGCTTAACATGTTTGAAAAAACTACTTTATAATGATAGACAAAATGCCAATGTTGAATTCCCTGTATGTTAGACATACAGGTGGATTAATTCCAAATGAATGACGTCCATTGCTAGGAAAAAAATACAAATCCAAAGCAAATGAAGTTGAGAAGTTTTAAATCATCAAAGGAAAAATGTTGAATGTTCAACTTTTTGGTATTAAAAATTTTTACGTCACTGAGAAAATCCCTGAGCATTTACGTGAAATATGAGCATGTTTTATTACTTCCTTTAGATTTCTATAACAATCAACGTTTTGAAAAAAAACAGGGAATGCATGTTCTTTGCAATATAATTTAAAAACCTTGTTGAGACTCAACAAAAAAGATTAATCTTCATTGTTTGGATAAGAACGGCTGCACCAAAGCTGTTAAACGACGTTGGAGATCTTGTAATGAACGGCGTCTGCGATATCCGTTGTAATCATAATAATCGCCAGACGGAAGTGGGCGACTACCGTATTCATAGTCTGGGTATCCGGTATAAGTAGGACGAGGGGCACACGGACTACAGCACGGCTTAGGAACTGGACCACAACAAGGGGCTGGCGTAGGTGGACAACATGGATAATTGTTAACTTGGCTGTGCAAATGAATATGGACTGGACTGATGACGTTTGGGGGGCAGCAACGACGAGAGCAGCCGCATCGATTGCACCCACAACAACGAGGAGCACATCCGCATTTCATGCACCCACAAGGTCCGCAGGCTGGTGCACAACAAGGTGAAGGTGAGCAGCATGGGGCTGGAGGTGCACAGCAAGGTGCTGGTTGTGGTGCACAACATGGTGCTGGTGGGGGTGCACAACAAGGTGAGGGACAAGCACAGCTGGAGGAGCAGCAATTTCTCCTAATTTTGATTGTTGTGCAACATGAATTGCAACTGTTTTGGCAACATCCACAACCTGAGCATCTTGGAGATGGTGCATCATAATCATAGCCTCCACAACTTCTTTTGGACCTTTTTCCTGTTTCATTAGCCAAAGTTTTGGATTCCACAGCTGTTGCGTTGGTCACAGGTTCAACACTTGTAGAATTTTCAATTAAATTTGTCTCATTAGTTGTTGTGGGCAATGGCTGAGTACTAATTTCCACAACATAAGTTGTTGTTGTAGTTTCTGATGGACTAAATGTAGTTTGTTCATTTTCTGGCAATTCAATTTCTTCTGAAGACTCAACAGAATTAACTTTCAAATCAAGAAGGCGAGGTAATCCAAGAGGCGACATCTAAAACATATTTTTAATTTTAAGCTTTTCAAAATGAAAAAATTAAGAATTTATTACCTCAATAAAACCAAAATTGCTTACAAAAGCAAATGAAAGAATCATAAACAAATTCATTTTCATTTTTGAATGTGGAAAACAATGATCTTGTTGTGATTGAAAGTTTCATGAGTTTATTTATATAAAAATCCAAATCAAGGCGGTTCATTTTCTTTTGTAAATCGCAAAAACTAGAACAATAATGACAATTGTCTCGATTTTTGGTCATTTTCCTCATTTGCAAACGAAATATCTTGTCAATAGTTTTTTTTGTTGAACAATAAACTAGTAGGTGGTCGAGATTTGAAAGCAAAAAAGCTGTCAAATTAAAAGGAAACAGTGGAATTTCCAATTATGCAAAGAAAAAAAATTATCATCAAGAATTTTTGATGAATTTGACATCCGGTTGCTTTTCAAAGTTTAATTGTCATTTTGCAAATAAATTGAATTTCTTGAATTTTAGTTTTTATAAAAAATTGTGAACTAAATGCTGCAAACTGGATTGTCATTCAAAATGACATTTATTTTGTTGCAACTTGCAAAAATATGAATTTGAATGTTGCTTTTTCCTTTTTTTTGGAAACAGGGTTGGCAATTGGGTTCAACAAAAATTGAAAAATGGGACAGTCGTCGTCAGGTGAAAATGCGCGCAGAAAAGGCTTGCGTGCTATTAGCCATGTCGTTGGTCAACAAAAATATTGATTCAAACGTTCATTTTTACTTTTTATAATTTAAATTTTTCTTCTTTTTATGTTTATCAAGTGGTTTTAAACAATAAAAAAGTTTTAAGAATAAAAATTCATATTTTTCAATCCAAAAATAAAAGAATTTTGTTCTTTTGTGTTATAGTTGAAGCACATGGATATTTTTGAGGCCAAATAAGCTTTTTGCTATTTCTTTTTGGCGTCCTGCCGACTTTGCATGCGGTCCTTTTTTTTCGTTATGTCGTTATGATGCTTGGTTTGAACAAAATTCAAGAATAGCAAAAGGCACAAGTGTACAAACTCCAAAATTTTCACTGCCAAAACATTTTAACAACCAGATGGTTGTCAATTTTTGGCAGTCATTTCTTAGTTATGCCGTTCATTTTATATATTGTTATTCTTTTTTTTATGTTTAAAACAATTTTTTTTGCGCCTCAATAGAAATGTGAAAAAAAAAGAAGCATGATGTTATTTATTGGAGAAGCTCAAGCGGACTGAGCATGCTTTTTGAATAAAATGCACATCGGAAGCTTCAGTAATGGACTCACCGCCTTTTTTGCTGTCTTTTTGAAAAAGTATTTTTATTGTCATTGTTTCAAACGTTGCCAACAGCTTGTCGTGTTTTTTTTAAAAACTTCAAAAACGTTGAAAACATTGTTGAAAGTTGTTGATGGTCGACAATTTTGGCCTAAATTCACTTGTCAGTTGAAAAATGTTTTCTTAGAATTTCAATTTTTTCATTTTTTTTTCTTTTCCAAAAAAAGAAGACCAATTTTAATTTTTTTTTAAAAAAAGAGCTTTGTTAAAGAAATTAGTTTTTGAAAGATTTATAATTTTGTTCTGCCAAAAAAATGAAATTTTTTTCAATTTCAGTTTTAGTGGCCTTTAAAAGAAGAACAATGAATGGCAGACTTCAGTTTATGAATTCTCCACTCATTCGGAATACATTTGGAAGATATAACCATCAGCATCATCATCATCGACCAAGACATCGACTAGATTCGGATCAGTTGCCAAAATGTGTACAGTTTGATGAATCTTCTGACAGTTATCGATGCTTTTGTGGTTGTTTTCATATTAAAACGGGTGGATTTGTTATCTCAGGTTTGTTCAACTTTGAAATTTCAAAAAAACTCAATAATTTTTTTAGGTGTTGAATTATTTTTTGTATTTTTTTATTTTTTGAATTCATTGCTCATAATGTTACAACAAAAGAATAATTACGAATACGATAAAGGTGATAGATCAAGTGATTACGTTTATGTTGCCTTCATCATCATCGCAGTAGCCTCAGGGATTGCTTTATTCACGATATTCTTGACTTTGGTTGGTTTAACCAGGAATATTGCCGCTTGTTTGGTGCCACATTTGATTGTTCAGGTTAGTTTTGCCATTTCAAGAACTTGGAAAAATTCAAATTTTCCAGGGAATTTCAATTTTATGTTTTCTTGGATTAATTGTTGTTGGAATCATAGCATTAATCACAAATTCAAGTTTCTTTTACCGGTTATTGAATGCTACACCATTTAATGATTTTCCTGGACAAATGACTGTTGCATTACCAGTTGAATCACAAGTTAGAGTTTATGGTGTATTAGTCATGTATACTTTGTCATTTTTTCTTGAATGTTGGTTTATTGTCATCAATTACAATTGCAATCGTTATTTTACTGAACGAAAGACTTACATGAATTATTGTCTTGCATACAGTACACCATTGAAAACTTTGAACAGTGCAAGATGAATCAATGAATCAAAATGACAAACTCAAGTCTTTCAAAAACCAAAACAAAAAAAAACCAAAAAATGTGATAAATTTTTCATGTTCTCAACAACAAAAAATCTTGCCCAGGGTGATTTTTTGCAACTTACAAAGTTATTCTGCCATTTTTTTCAAATTTATTGGACCATTTTTTTTTGATTTCAAATAAAATTTAAAAATGATGCAGTAATTCTTCCAAAAAGTGCCAAGTTTTCCCAAAAAGAAACTTTTTTTTAAAATTTGAAAAATCATTCTCGTGGGAATCGAAACTTTAACGTCAGAAAAAAAAAAGAAAAAAATTTCCAACATCATCAAAACGGATATTTTTTCAAAAAACAAAAACAATTTGTCCGTTTTTCCAAACTTACCTTTTGTTTTGTCAACAGGTTTGAAAAGAATTTTTCCTTTTTGCAATAATTCAAAAAAGTGTCTGTTACAGATGCATTTTTTAACTAGACCTGCTGGCTTTTTGCTGCACCCCATGCCTTTGGATACAAACTGAGCTTTTTAGTCCATTTTCTTTTTCAATTTTGATGCGAGTCAGTCGTTTCTGAAATTCACAGCTTTATTTTTTTTTTTGGATTTTTCGTTGCATGAACCTTTTTTCACGCGATGCATTTTTTCAAAGAAAGGGTTTCCACGGACTTTGAAGTTTTCTTAAAAAAAACTGCAATTTAGCTCTTTAGCTCTTTTAAAGTTTCAAATTATTCAATAAATGAATAGTCGCAATTTGTTCGAGTAGATTGAACGCATTTTTGAAACATTTAACGTGCGCAATAATGAAAAAAATCCAATCATAGATCCATCAGTTGTGTTTAGTTATCAGTTGATTGATGTGGCCTGACCCATCGGATGAGAGTTATTGTTTGTTGTTGGTTCTTTGAAGTATTATCATTCGTGATATTCTTCGTGATTCATATAAAAGACGTAACTTTTTTTGCTCATTTTTACTTCCAAATTTGGACGTTCATCCTTTTTTAGATTTGCAGTAACAAACATGTCTGATCGCACTGTCAAGTTTGACCTGCCTGACAATGAAGAGGATATTTTCAATCCTCCAATGTCGTTGTCTGCTCTTGCCAACGTTCCAAGCATTAGCGCTTATCATGAATATTATGATGAGTCAATCAAGGATCCACAAATCTTTTGGTCTAAAGTTGCTGGTCATCTTTATTTTGAAACACCTTCAACCAATGGTTTGGAATGGAATTTTGATGTTCGAAAAGGAAAAGTATTTGTCAATTTTATGAAAGGTGCTCGTACTAACATTTCTTACAATTGTCTTGATCGCATCATTCAACAAGGTGAGTTCTTATTTTTTAAACCTTCTGTTTATTAGAAAAATTTCAGGTTATGGTTCAAGAGTCGCTTTCAAATGGGAAGGTAATTGTGAACATGATCAAATGGAAATCACTTATGATGAACTTCGTGAACGTGTTGTTGCTTTTTCAAAAGTTTTACGATCAAAAGGTGTCCGAAAAGGTGATGTTGTTGCAATGTACATGCCAATGGTTGTTGAATTACCAATTGCAATGTTGGCTTGTTCCCGTATTGGTGCAATTCATTCCGTCGTTTTTGCTGGATTTAGTTCTGATTCATTGGCTAAAAGAATTTTACAAGCTGGATGCAAACTCTTAGTTACTGCTGATGGTTTTTTCCGTGCCAACAAGTTTATCAACTTGAGAGATCTTACTTTGGAAGCTTTGAAGTTATGCAAGGGTGCCAATCATGAAGTTGAAAATGTTGTTTGGTTGGAACATGTCAAGCGTGTCAAGCAACCTGGTGATTTGAAAGTGAAAGTGCAATTGCCAGCTGGAAGCTTGCTGTGGGATGATGCTGTTGCCACTGCTAGTAACCTCGATGATAAAATCGAGTGGGTTGAAGCGGAAGACCCTTTGTTTATTCTCTATACATCGTAAGTGCTATATGAGTGTTCTTTGATTGTGCTAATTTGGCATAAATTTAGTGGTTCAACAGGGACACCAAAAGGAATCGTCCACACAACTGCTGGTTACATGACCTATGCTTTTGAGACAACACGCCGGTCCTTTGATCTTCATCCAGAAAATGACGTTTATTGGTCAATGGCAGATTGCGGCTGGATTACCGGTCACACTTATGGCGTTTACGGACCATTATTGAATGGTATAACAAGCGTTCTTTTCGAAGGTGTTCCAAGTTATCCTGATAGTTCAAGAACATGGAAAGTTGTTGAAAAATATAACGTTACAAAACTTTATACTTCACCAACAGCAGTTCGTTCATTAATGGCATATTCTGATGAATTAGTCAAGCAACATGATCGCAGTTCTTTGAAAGTAATTGGAACCGTTGGTGAACCAATTAATCCAAGCGCATGGAAATGGCTTTACAACGTTGTTGGAGAAAAACGTTGCGCTGTCATTGATACTTATTGGCAAACTGAAACTGTAAGTTGTTTTTTTCCAGCAGATTTTCATGACATTTTTTCAGGGTGGACATGTTATCACTGCAATGCCAGGAGCAATCCCAACAAAGCCCGGGTCCGCAACTTTGCCATGTTTTGGAATTGTACCACAAATTGTGGATTCCGATGGTGCCGTTTTGGAAGGACCATGCGACGGAAACTTGGTTAGTTTTTTCACTTATTTAAAAAGTTGCTACATTTTTCAATTCCTGCATCAAAAAATCAAATTTAAATTTATTCTACTTTTTGCTAAATTTAATTTCTGTTTACGCATTTTTAAAGTTACGGATGCAGCAAAAAAACAAATTTTTTCAAGGGAAAGACTAAATATTTCATATTTTTTAGTGTATTGCTCAAGCATGGCCTGGTATGATGCGAACTGTTTGGAAAGATCATGAACGTTATGAAAAAACCTACTTTTCATCATTCCCGGGTTTTTATTTCACTGGTGATGGTGCCCGTCGTGATGCTGATGGATATTATTGGATAACTGGACGCGTTGATGATTTAATGAATGTTTCCGGACATCTGCTTTCCACTGCCGAAATTGAATCTGCTCTCACATCTCATGAACATGTTGTTGAAGCTGCCGTTGTTGCCGCACCTCATGATATCAAAGGACAAACACCATATTGCTTTGTCACACTCAGTGCTGAAGCTGAACTCAATGCAAATCTCGTTGCAGAATTACAACAAATTGTACGCGCCAAAATTGGTGCAATTGCTGTCCCTGGCAGTGCCGATATTCAAAATGCAACAAGCTTGCCAAAAACTCGTTCTGGCAAGATCACTCGTCGTATCCTCCGAAAAGTTGCTGAAGGTGATCCAAATGCCGATCTTGGAGATTTGTCAACACTTGTCGATGAGAATGTTGTTCAACTTCTTTGGGGCGGCCGTCGTGGTGCTAAATTTGGTTAATTCTGTAAAACTTCACTTTCTTGCAATAAGTTGTGAAATTAACTAATTAATGTCAAATTACTTATAGAAAACTTTAAATTATCTGAGAATAAAAATATTTACTTGTAAATGATACTCAATTGATTACTTTTTTTTGCATCTCATGCAAAACCTAGTCAAACATTAGCATTTTTTTTCTTTCGAGCTTGAAACAAGGAGACAACCCAGCATAAAAAGCAATACAAAAAAAGCATGAAAGCCAATGTTGAAATGTTTTCTTGCCACAAGGGCACAGAGACTCAGAGGAAACTCGGCGGTTGGTATCGATAATAGTCTTGTTAGCCAAAAAAGTGTATAAAAAGAACTTTGTTTTTATATTTTTTTAATTTGTTACAAACCAAGCGTTATTGGAAATTAAATGTATGATCATTTTTTTGAAAATGGGTTATTTGTAAGTGGTTTTTTCCAAACTATAAAACTAAAAAGCTCTGTTTCAGATTTTTAGCTTTAATTTTGTCAGTTAATGTGGTTAAAATATTTTCAAGACAATGTGATTCTTCAGAATTTGTTTATGAATTTACAGAATGTGATGATCATGGTGAAAGATGGAGAATTGCACTCCCTAAAAATCATGATTTACAATGTGACAATGTTCCACAACCACAAAGTGGTGTGAATTGTTGTAAGTTTTCCCGAAACGATTTATTAGTTTTTCAAAACAATTTTTTCAAGCATTTTCTTGTGCTGCAGGACATTATTTGGATTTAAAAAACCAAGCATGTTTAAAATGTCCATCGGGTAGTTATAGTCTTGGATCTGGTCAAAGATATGAAAGATTACTTAAATGGCCACCAGGATTTTCTGTTGAAAATTATCCTGATCCAACTGGACAAGTATTTAATCGAGATTCGCCTCAAATGCATTGTCCTTCGAGGTTTGGGTTTTTTCCTTTTTTCTTTCATTTTCAATTGTTTATTTAAGCAGTGGTTGGGTAATTGAAGAAGGTGAAATTCGGTATCAACCAACTTCCTGTATTTCAAAATTGTCAATTTCATTACAATTAGTCCAAAATGGTTACATAGAATTTACTGTAAAAATGCCAAAGAACAGTCGAGGATTAGTTAGTAATATTGATGTAAGAAATGAGCAATGTCAAAGTTATGCTAACCAATTGGCATCATTAACATCTTCCAATCAAGATGATTCACTTCCAGATTGGGGATTAAAAAAGATAACATTGAAAAGAGGACATAATTTGTTGACTTGGACAATTGCCAATAACATTGAAATGACTACTTTGGCGGATATTATTTATGTTCCAAAAATTGACATCATTGGTTTACCATACACTTCATCATGTACTTTGTGTCCTGCTGGAACATATGCAGAAGTTGAAGGAAAAGAATTTTGTGACAATTGTCCAGCAAATTTCTTTAGTGGACCAGGTGCCAAAACTTGTAATCCTTGTTCAAGTTTTCAGTACTCTTTGCCAAGATCAAGTATTTGTAAACAAAAGCCATCATGTGAAACTTTTGATTATTTTCCTGTTTTTGATGTTTGTCGTGGTGGACAACAAAATATTGATTACAGTAATCTTCAACCAATCATTTGTCAAGAATTTTTATCATTGGCTGTCAAAGTAAACAATTTTGATCAATAATTTGGTCATGATGAGGATTTTCAGAGACCAACAAGTGTCACAAAGCCATGTTTGAAATGCAATCCTGGTCAAGAAAGAAATTTACATGGAAAATGTGATTATTGTCCAACGGGACAGTTTTCAACTGGAATTTCTTGTCAAAAATGTCCACCATCGACTCGTCCAAATTACGGATTTTTTTTAACAAATTGGGAAAAATTACCTGATTTTGCGGAAACTTCATGTGAATACGTGACTTCTGGTTTGTTTCTTTGATTTTCTGTGATCTGTTCTCATTTTCACGTTTTAGAAGAAGTAAAAGAATGCAACATCAAACCAGCTTGGATTCCATTTGGTGATCGACTAGAAACAGCACCATCTCGAGATAGTGGAGTAGCCATGGAATTAGGCATCAATATTTCTTCTGGATTTTACAATCTAAATTTTGATGAAAATTCGAAATTATCAGAAGATAATCCAATTGCCTCAGTTTCTGTCGATTTGGAAACCAAATGTTCTGATGAATCCTGCACCATGTACATTGTCCAAGAAATGATGACCAAACAAAGATCATTCCGATTTTTGATGGTTTTGAATGGCACAATTCCGCGTCAAATTCAACAATATCCAATTTATCACAATGGAAATTGCAGATTCATCATTGCGTTTACAAAAAGTGGAACAACAGTTGGAACAGGTTCTCAAAACGACAAGGCAATAATTTATTCTTTCAACATCACAAATGTTGGAAATGCTGCAGAAAAGAAAAATTATGGTGGAGCTGACAGTTGTATTCCATGTCCAATAATGGATCAAATGGGAAATTGTCATCCTTGCCCATCTGGAAATTATATTGATCCTAAAGCCAATAAATGTGTGAAATGTCCTCCAGGCACTCGTTTAAATCGGACATCATCATTGATTGGATCTGCAAGTTGTGTCAAATGTGGGCCAAATATGGAATCAGAAGATGGAGTAGAATGTACTTTTACTGGAAAAATAACCGTCGAAAGCAAGGAACCAAATGAAAAACCAATGAAATTTGATTTTGGCCCGTTGAAAAAAAAGAAATTGGTTGCCGAAGGCATCAAAGTATTTGCGAGGGAAGGAAATTCGTATTTCCATTCCTTCAATGTCAGCATTTTTGAAACTATCAACTGTCAAGATTTGAACAACTATTTGCCGTTTTCCTTGCTCCAAAAAGATGATTCAGGATCCGACAACGATGCCCAATTTTGTCGTTTAACAGCCGTTCCACTTAATTATGAAGGAAATGACACCCATGCAAATCGAGTGATTTTTGCTTCACCACTTGTCATTGGAAAGAAGATTGTATCAATCACAAAAGACAGATATTTCAAAGGATTTTATTTGACGGACAAAGATTTGGAATATGGTGAGTTTGATGATTTTTTCCAAGAATCACTCATTTGTTCCAGATACGATGGCAGACAAAAGTCGTCCAATTGACATTCATTTTTACTTTGACACGATCACATCTCATGTTCGCCGTTGTGTAAATGGTACTTTAGGTGTTTTAACAGCCAGATGTGAACCAACGGCAACAAATGAACCACAAACAAGATTATCAAGGAATTGTCCGGATGGTACATGTGACGGTTGTCTGTTCCATGTCATTGTTGAAACTAGTCATGCTTGTCCTATTTGTGATACGGCAGATTTTCAAGAAATTCGAGGTGAATGTATCAACGGTAAACAACAAGTTCATTGGATTCCATCAAAGTGAGTTATGAAACAGAAAAAGAACTGGACAATTTTATGATTTTCAGACATTGCATTTTATCTGGAGCTCAAACAAAAGAAAGGACTGAAACTTGCACAAGTTCAAGTGGTTTAAAAATGCTGTTAATTCTTGCTGGAGTATTGATTGCTTTCTTAATTCTTGTGAACGTCCTGTTTTATCAAAGGAACAGAAAGTAAGCGTTTTCCACATTAACTCCTGATTACCTGTTGTTTTTCAGTTTGGAATACAAATATATGCGAATCATTGAAGGAAAAGAACCAGAAGAAATGGAAACATGTGGTTTGGAATCTGATGATGATGATCTTGAGGTTTGTTTTCCAAGTCTCACTAATCAAAATCACCTTGTTTCAGGACGAAGAAAATGATGCACGCGTTTATTTTGGGCGCAAAAAGAATTACTTTGTTGCAGGTATCAAAAAAACTGGTACAAAAAACACAGTTGTAGATCAATCTGCGGGTAATTCAAAAAAACTTACAAATGATGAAGAACAAGAAAATTTTTTATCGTTGGATGAATCATAGCTATTTTTTCATATCTTTTGTTATAAAGTGCACATCAAACATTTTTATGCCAAATTTTTTTTTCAACAAATAAAACGCAAAAAAATTATAAAAAAAAGAATGCCCGGTAAAAGAAGGGGGGAATAGGGCAAGAATCTCGCCTTTGGTGATTTTTGTGAAAAATCACTAAATTTGAAAACCCCCAAAACCTTGAAGATTGAAAGCCAAAAAGCTCAACTCAATGAAAAGTGATGAAAATATTGATTCCATGTTTTGCTTTTTTTATCGATGCATGCCGTTTCTCATGAAAAAAAAAATCAAAAACATTGGATTGTCTGGTAGACTCGCGGGCTTACTCAGTTTTTGAGCGCAAAATCATTCTTGGCCAAAGTTTTTGAGCTGTGTTGACCAAATGAAAAAGTTGAATTATCTTTATATTGCAATTATTTTGCTTCTGAATTTGATCAATTATGTCTTCATAAATCCTTGCTACAACCAACAAGGAGATTTCATCAACGTCCGTAAAGTGATGCTCGAGAATTACAATGATTATTTTCCGCCAAGCGTCCGTTATTACCAAAATTATGACGGCAAAGTAATTGTGAGTTTTCATTTATCCTCAGAAATTGACTATGGACAATCAGCGCATTTTGTTTTTGCTGCAACTCTTGTCGAATCAAAAATAAGACCGTAGCTGAATAAAAATTAAAATTAAAAACTTTAATGTAATGGCCTGGGTTCAATGATTTCAAAATTCCATGTTTTGACCGGTACGGATTGCCAAATGATTAATGGTAGTTATTTTTCCATGGATTTTCGACCCATGATTAATGGTAAATTCGTAAATTACACAAATCGTCTCATGGTGAAGGAAGTTTACCAGGATCCTGAATCGCTTTATTCGATTTTTGAGCTTGAATCTGAAGCAACAAATGATACTGATTGGGAGCCCATGTCTCTTGCCATTGAAAATGATGTTATGAAAAAAATGGATAATACGTTCAGTTCTTTGTTTTTGATACCAGATGATATCAACGACAAAGACGTTGTCACCGGGGGCCCGCTTGGATTCAAAATGAAACAAAACAAAAAATCGACTTGGATTCAAGGAGGAGTCGTGACGGGATTGAAAAAGAGTAGCTACGTCAGAATCGTTGGATTCAACACTAAAGCATGCATGTGGATTGAACGTGTAACTGGCTTGAAAAAGATTTGTATTCTTTTCCATGATGATATCGTCAAGCTTCTTGAACCCCTTTCCGATGAGTTTCAGTTTTGTTACATGTGGGAAAATCATGAAATCTATTTGAGAGTTTTACGTTATTGTCATCAAATTCTTATCTACGCTTTTTTGTTTGTCAATTTTCATTTCAATGGACAGATTTTTTGATTCTTGATTTGAAATGATGTTGATTTTTTAAACATTTGTCGTCATCATTTTTGGGCGTATTTAACTTGTTCAGCTGTTTTTTATCCAAAAATTTTTAATAAAGGTTATAATCAAGATTGAAAATGAAAGACAAGGGCCTACGAGGTCGGCTAGTTACCGTACGCACTCAACAGTACAAATCCTTATGAACCCAAAAACTACAAGCAAAAACTTTCCAAGCATTGAATATGAAAAGCAAAAAATCGGCTGAATTATCAGATATTGATTTTATTGTTTTGTCTTGTTGAGGAAATGCCCGCCGTCGTCTCCTAAAAAAAATCAAAAACATCAGGGTTGTTTGATAAAGGCTTACTCATTTTTCATTTTCAATCCAAACTGTTTTACAATGGATTTCCTCGAAATTTTTATCATTTTTCTTTTTGTGTTGCTTAATTTGGGAGATTATATATTGCTTGATCCATGTTTTGATGAACGTGGAAAATTTATCAAATTTTCTTCACTTTTGATGAAAGAAAAAGAAGAATATTCTTCATCATTTGTCTCTTTTTATCAAATCATTGACAACGAGAAAATTGTGAGTTTTAACATGATGTTTTCAAAAATTAAAATAAAATCAACCAACAATGGAAACGGCTGCCAAAACTTCTTTTTCTCTGCGCTTGACATTGTTTGGCCCCGGCATCATGCTAAATTTATAGCTTGCATTGAATTATTCAACAAATTCTAACGTCGGACCCATGTTCGAAACCGACTCAAAGCGCAACCCTGCTCTGAACTTGACGCCTTCAAGATTCCGGCAAATAAAGGCTGTCAAGCCAAGGCGATTTAATCAAGAGTTTTGCGAGCTGATTAATTGAATATCCTATTTTAGTGTGCTGCTGTGGGTACGCTCATTACAAAAAAACATGTACTCACAATTGATTATTGCGAACATGTTAATGGAAGTTATTTTTTTGTGGAAATGGAACGTTCCAATGACACATTATTTGCCAATGTGTCAAAAGTTCATCAATATTCAAAATTTTACATTTTCGAATTTGAAACCGAGTTGCCAACCGACAGTGATTGGGAACCTATGCCATTGGCTTTGCATTCAGATCCAGATCCATTTGGGAATTTGATAGCAAACTACGTCTCATATCCGTATGTTATGAAAGAAAATGGTTGGCAACTATATATTGGTGGTCCATCTGTGGTCAAATTCAAACGAAACGACAAAATGACTTATATTCAAATTGGAATCGAGTTCAAAAACACAATTGGGTTCAGTAATGAAACATGTGAATGGATAGCTCAAACAACTACAAGAACATGTGTCCACTTTGCTGATGATTTTGACGACCGATTACAGGAATTTAGAAGTTATCCACGCCATTGTTTTCTCATGGAAAAAACAAGAATGGTGTGGTTATTTAAATTATTAAGAATTGTTATTAAAATTAATAATCTACTTGTTTTTGATACTTTTTTTTGGTAAGTTAGAAATTTTTTATAATTTTATTGCTCAAATTTTGTTGATTTTTTCTCCGGTTGTTTTCCAAATTATTTGGCAAATTTAACAACTGTTGAGTTAATACCGTTGAGCTTTATTTGATAACTAATTTGAATAAAAATTTTTAAATCAAAACTGTCAAGTTAATTAAATTTTTTTCAAATATCACAACTTTTTTTTTAATAAAGATGTGAATCTTCGTACCAGTGACGTGTCGATGAACTAGGTGTGTAACTGCTAAATCGATTGGATGGCGTATAATTTGATACTGCTATAAAACATTAATCAAATTAATTTAAAAAATAAATTTATACCAGGATATCTTGAAAATTGTCTTCCAGAACTTTGTGTTGATGATGGATAACTTCCAAAAATTTTATCAGTTGTATTAAATCTTGATGTAGCTGAATTTGGTCCTGCTGGATTATAACTATGATAATTTGTTGATACTGTTGATGTACCTGCTGTACTTAAATTATCTTTTGATTTTCTGAATAATGATTTTATTCTATCAATTGGTGAACGTGGACGTTTAAAATCATCATCAGGAAAACTTGGTGTAATAATTTTTCCATCTGCACCAATTCGAACTTCTGTTGTTCGTCTTCGAGCAAGATTTAAAAAACTTTTCTTTTTACCACTTGATTCAAACAAGTCTGACGCACCTGGTGTTCTCATCCTTCCTACAAAAAAAACTTAATCAAACATCTTCAAAAAAGAATCAAAACTGCATTCAATACAAACAAATAAATTTTTTTGCAAACTTTAAAAAATGTTAAATGTAAACAAATGTGGATTTTGTGCTGGACTGGACTAACAAAAAAAGCAAAACACACAAACCCGGATCATCAAATCTGAACATTGTGTTGTTTGGTCCAAGTGATCCATAACGAACTTGATAAATTGGTGGACTCATACTTTTTTCATGTGATAAATGACGACGAATTTTTCCAATCATATGTTTAACATTTTTTAATGGATTCATTTCTAGAATTTGAGGAAATTTTGTTTTCCTTTTTTGGATAAAGCAAAAGATAAAATACAAACAAAGCAAACAACCAAAAAAACTCAAAAAAATGATTGTGAGTGCGCTTCCAAAACAAAAATGTTAAAATTTTAACATGTACCAACCTGAAGATTCCATGGATGGAGTTGCTCTTGGTTCTAATTCACTTGCCTAAATAATATTTGATTGAAATTACCACGAAAAAATATTACTTGTTTGTTTTTCAAGATTCCACGTGCAGGTGCAAGATTTGTATCAGGTTCTCGTGGCATTGAAGTTCTTGTTGAAGCACTATCGTGATAATTAATATAACTGTAATCACTTCTTTCTGAACCGGTAATTGAACTGACTTCTGGTGTCATCAAACGAATATTGTAATCATCTTCTTTTCCAGATAATTTTCTCTCGGTTGATTGTGATCGAGCCCGTGCTCTTTTGTTTTCTGAATCTCGCAAAACTGAACTAATCCTTCTGGTCATCTTTGTTGGCTTTAATCTTGATAAGAATGGTTCCTTTGTTGATGTTGAAGTGGTATCAGAATGCCCATACCCGGCTGATGAACTTTGTGATGAATGATCCGCTCCAGGTGTGACTGGTCTTTCTGGACGATGTACCAAATGATCATCATATCTTGTTCGATAACTTCCGGTGATATAAGAATTAGCAGTGCGGTCACCAAACCAATAATTACTAGGTTGTGGACGATATGACATTCCTCCAGTATTGAATTGTGCTTCACGTTCAGCGCGTGTTTGATAAACTGCAAATCTATTCTTTCCAGCTGTCCAATTGTCTAATTCTTCTTCATATTTTCCTGCAAGTACAAATGGATCATGTGAATAACCTGGTGAATGACGATCATCATCATAAGTAGGAGTTGTTTCATGGAATGATTTCCTTCGATCAATATATGAATGAGGAGCTTTGTAATCGTGCAATTTTCTTTCATCCAAATAACTTGGACGAGAATAAGTGGTATATGATAGTGGTGCTTGAGAATCAGACAATTCTAAAAAATGCTTGTAACGAAAGCAACAAAATAAAATCTCACTTTTGACATGGGATATTTCTGGTGCAACAATATCAGATTTTTTCCTTGTAACAGTTTCTTCGATTTCTTGTTTCAAATCTCTTGACCTGAAAATATTGTTCAGTCATAAATATAAATCATTTCCTATATAACAAAAAACACAATGAAACATCACAAAAAATATACCGTTGAATAACTTCATCTGGTGCTCCAATTGTTCGGTTTCTTAACCGTCGTTCTCGATTTTTTCTTCTTATATAAGCTGCAGCACTTTCCCATTTTTGCATTCCATCATATGAATCAGAACTACAATATATAATGAAGTTAGATATATTAAAACAACAGAGGACAGAAGAAGAAAATGTTAAAAGAAAGTTAGTTGAAGAAAAAAAGTGAAAACTCACGAATCTTTTGATGGTGAACGCTCTTTTGTTATTGGTTTTGGCGGTGAAACGTCTTTAACTTTTTTAGTCATGTTTGAATCTTCTTGTTTTTGGATGCCATTCATAGCCGGTGAAGTATATGGTTTAGCGTTGGCAAGATTTGAATGTGAAGGTGTTTGTGGTTTGACTGGAACAATTGGAGCTTCTTTTCTGACTCCATCGGGTCCCATTGGTGTTATTGTTCTGTATCCAATGATGGCTGTCTTATGTTGATGAATAATGATTTCACCTTCTTCTTCCTCCTCTTCTTCCGATTCTTCACTATCATCATAATCCGAATCCTGATCAGATCTGATTGGTGGCGGATCTCTTGGTGGTTCTGATCGTCGGTCACTGAAACAATGGATTATTATGAAAGAATTATATATCAAACTTGCCTTGATGTTGGTGTAACAGTGTTGCTCTTGTCGGTTATATCCGGATCTTGAGTTTTCAGCCAATCTTTTTCCTTTTTCTTTGGTTTATCTTTTTCTTCATCACTGTCTTCTATTTTGTCAGGATATTTCATAATATATTTTTTAGCCTTGTCAAACAAAACAGGTGACTGATCCGGTGTTGGTTGTGGTCCACCAATTCGTCGGCGTGATGGTGGAGGTGATTCAGCTTCTGTTGAAACTCCTCTACCATACAATTCCACATGATTGTGTTGGTATTTGCCTTTACTTTGCCGTTTAGCCAATCCACGATCAAACGTTGACAAATGATTCGCTGAAACTTCTGGTCGAGATTCTTTTGGTGATGGATCCTTAGCCAAATTTTCTACAATTTTTGGTGGTTTTGCAACAGGTAAACTTGTTGAAACTTGTTCAACAACTTCTGCAAGTTCGTCGATTTCTGATTCGTATTCTTCTTCATCCTCGTCTTCCATTTCCTCATCGTCAATGTCAATTTCTCCTTCTGATTTACTTTCTTTGACGGTTGCCGGTTTTGCAGTTTCCGTTGCCACTGGTGTTGGTTCTTGGCCATCAGATGATTCGTCAGTTTCAAAGCCAACCTGAAAATATTTTGTCAATTTCGTTCATTTTACAGTTAAATATTAATTTGAAAACATGTTAAACAGAATTTTTGAGGCGGACATGAACAACAAACTTCACAGTTGAGAAAACATCCACTGACAATTTCAACGGACTCAACATGAAAATTAATCGCCTCAAAAATCCCACCTCTACACTATGCCATGGTCTATCTTCAAGCGTGGGTTTATGAATAGTTTTCAAATCAACCTTTGTTGGTAATTCTGCCACTTGATATTTGTTTGCCGGACGATTTCCAATTTGTGGTGGACCTGGTTGTGGAGCTGTTTTTTGCACAGGTGAAGTCACATCAAACTTTTTGTCAATGTTGTGATTAGAAATTTGTTTTCTGACGAGATCATGGGATTGCTGTTCAATAATTTTTGACGCTTGTTTTTGAACTGATTTAGGTTGGGCGGCAATGATAGATTCTAAAAGTTCTTTGACCATTGGCCGAAGATCATAAAATGGATGAGCCTTGACTCTGGCAACAAGATTCATGCTAACTGGTCCTTTTTCCATTTGTTCAAGCAATTGATTCATCAACAAATTCAATGAATCAGTTTCAATTCTCCAATGTTGAGCTGATGTTGCTGCACTTGTACTTGGAATTGTGGTACTGACAGGCGTCGATCGTTCTGGTGTTTTTCTAACACTGATTTCAACTTTTGCACCTTGTTGAATTTCGCGCACTTTCTTTTGAATTTGTGGAGAAGCAGGTTGAGGTGGAAGAGGAAAGTTTGGCAATCTTTTTGGTGTTGTTGGTGTGCTCGGCTTTGTTGGAGGTTTTTCTGTAGGAGTTTGTCTTCCAGGTGAGCTACTGGCCCTGTTACCTTGAAGTCTGTTCTCCAATTGTCGTAATCTTTCAAGAGGATCACTGAAATCATTTTTCTTATCCAAAGATTTGAGATCGAGTGGTGGAGGTTTCTTTCCATCATGTCGCAGTGATTTTTCGTGTGACGCCATCTCTGGAACTTCATTTCCATCCATTTTTTTAGCTTTTGGAGGTTTAACTGGTGAATTTTCATTGTATTCTTCAGCTTCTTTTCTTCTTCGACGGAATTCTTCAATTTTCTTCCTTGTTTCACTGCTTAAATGTCCAAATTCCATAAAAACATCAGTTTCATCTGCCAAATCTTGTACAACCATGGTTTCAGCTCTTTCTGTTAACGGCGTATGATCCGTTATTTGATTTTCTGGTAATTCTTGAATAACTGGCATATTTTCTTCTAAATTTAACCACCAATGACTTGCAATATCATCAATATCTGCTCTTCTTTCAGGATTAACACGTAACATATTTCTAATTAACATTGAAGCAGTTGAAGGAGTATCCGGTTCATAATAAGCACCACGTTTTATTTGTCTGACCATTCTATTAAAATCTCTGCCATCAAATGGCATTGATCCATAAACCAGTGTATATAATAAAATACCCAAGCTCCAACAATCAACTTCAGGTCCACGATATGGTGTACCATTAATAATTTCTGGAGATGCATACAGTGGACTACCACAAAATGTTGATAAAAGAGATTTTTCATTAAAATAATTTGATAAACCAAAATCAGCAATTTTTGCATTGTTGTCAACATCCAATAAAATATTTTCAAGTTTGAGATCACGATGAGCGACTTTATGTTTGTGACAATACAAAACTGCTGAAGTTATTTGACGAAATATCCTTCTGGCTTCTGATTCTGGTAAACTTCCATTTTTGCTTACATAATCATACAATTCTCCACCACTTGCATATTCCATAACCAAAATAATCTTGTCTTTGTTTTCAAACACTTCAAAAATTTGAATAATGTTTGGATGATTGAGCGCCGACATGATTCTGATTTCTCGTCGAATTCTGACCAAATCTTGTTTGTTTTCAATGGCACTTTTTTTGATCAATTTTACAGCCACCTAAATTTTTTTGCAAATCAATAATTTCTTCCAATTATTTAACTCACCTCTCGATCAAATTTGTGATCATATGCCAATGAAACTTTACCGTAAGTCCCGGATCCAAGTTTTTTGGTTATTTCAAACCTTTGCTTGATTTCTCTTTTATTGGGATCAGCTCCCATCATTGGATGTCCTCCAACAGTTGATGTTCCTCCACCCGCTGAAGAATTCCTGATTTTTGTGCTACTGAATCTTGTCGAGTTTTTATTTCGACTATTTGAACGAGAACCCGGTCCATTTATACCAGTCGACGAAGAAACGCCGACCGTCGCTGTTCCAGAAACTATGGTCATTTCTGGATAATCTAAAAAAATCAAATTTTGAAACATCTTGAAAAATCAAAAAACTAAAGTTTTAAAAATGAAGGTATCTTAGTCATCGCGTTTTTTCAAAATCAATGTGCCAGCAACTATTGTTCCTAATCTCGAGGACAAAATGGTTGCAATTAGTGACAGCTGCCCAAAGGCAATGATCGATCAATATGCCGACATCAGACTCAGCATATGAGCTTTTTTAAAAAATAAAAATTGATACTATGGTTTTTTACATTTTGGAATAATATTAAAACAAAATTAAAAGCATTTGATGTCTTGAAACGACATCCATATGTTCCAAAAAGACGTTTACGGTCATTTTTCTTCAAAAAACGTTAAAAAAAATTCAAAAAATATAAAAAATGGTCAAATTGGTTGTTGACTAATCATTTAGTAGACAAATTTGGTTAAGTAGGGGTTAAAACAAATCGACAAACGTTCAACTAACAAAATGCAAGTGCTTTTGGTGAGGTAAAATTTTTGCGGAAAGGCAAGCTCGACCGATCGCACCACGCGTACGCACGTTATCCTTCATTTTTTCCTGGCTTCCAAGTGTTTAAGCACTTGTGAATCCTAAGAGCTAGTATCGACAGCTTGGATAGACCGTTGTCTTTATAGCTAGGATAAATCGCTGCAACTTTTTTTGTTCCCATACTTTTTTTTTAATATCAAAAGAAAAATCGTGGATCAAAAATTTACTATCAACGCTCAAAATCACAACATTTGACCATTCAAATCTGAAAACAATTCAAATCAAAAGAATTTCTTTAGTTTTTTAAACAAAAATGATAATCATAAATTGGATTAATAAAGTGGCATGTCAAATGATGGACAAAACAAACGGCAACAGTTGTCCGAATCTCCCACTCGTATTTCAGATCATGTCATCGTCATCATTGTTTCACGTTCCCCCGCAAAATAAAAAACATTTTAAAGTTTAAACGTTCAAAAATGAGTTTAACAACTTTTGCAAAAAAATAAAAAAAAAATAAATCCCAAAACGTTAATCATTTTGAAAATCACATAACAAAAATTTTTTTGATTTGAATCGGCTTCCATCGGACTAGCCAAGGAAGGAAAGAACAATCTATTCAACTGCGCAAGTCCGATCAGTTGTCTTTAAAAAATGACAATAACAATGGTTGCTTTGCTCAGAATTAGTCCAAAGCAGAAGTGAATAAGACTTCCATTTAAAAAATGGTCAAAAGCTCGGTGTTTTTTTTGGATCGGTCATTTTTTTTGTTCAAAGAAAAAAAACTTTATTTGAAATTTGATTTTTTTTTGCTTTTTTAAAAAAATTGGTGAATTAAATTTTGTTTAGCAAAAATCACATGTGAAAATGAGGAAATCATTGTTGAATCATCGTCAAAAATGTTGAAGCAATATAAAAATGCCAAAGATCACAATTTTTTATTGTTTCATTTCTGGTCAAAATGAAAATTAGTTTTTTTGTTTTGATTTTTTTTATTATTTGTCCAGGATTTTGTGCAAATATTACAACAGTAAACTTTGAAACAATCTTGAAAGCTTTGGGTCTTTCACGCTCAGTAAGAATTTGCGTCGATCCATTCATTAACGTCCTTCATGACTCATTTGAAACTGAAAGCCCGATCAATGATCTTCCAATTATTTGCAACAGTTACAACAATACAAAAAAATGTTTTCGAGAACATAATGCTGCATCGGATGTCAAGATTTTTAACATTGCAACAAGTGGCGTCAATAATCTTTGCACACAAAAATGGCCATTTTTGGAAAAAAATTGGGAATGTTTGGTCAAACATTCAGGTTACAAAGCTAAAGGCAAGGAATGTTTGGTTCAATTTGAAGTTGATGGACTTTTCAGCTTGTGATGCCAAATGCAACATGCTCCAAAGTTTGGCAGATTTGTCCCATGATCAACAAGTTGCTTTTTGGGCTGAATCTGGAGGAAACATTGTAAGTTTTATTTGGAAAAAACCACTCTTTCATCAAAAAAATCAGATTAAAATGTTGACAAAACTTGGAGACATTTGTTCGGCGGCAAGATGCTTTTTGCCCTGTTATCGAGACCAATTAAATCAAAGTTGTAAACGTGCTGGAGGAATGATTGTTGTAAGAACAAACTTCAACTTTTCCAAATGAGTAATAATTTTCAGGATGGTTTGTTGAAACCCTTTTATCAATTGGCAAACTTTGTCAAAAATTCGGGACCATTGGTGCAACAATTTTTGGCAGTCAACATGCCACCCACTTGCAGATTTTTGACGAACGAAACTTTGTTGAAAAACATCAGAAAAGGCGAAAGTGACTGAACGTTGTTTTAAAAAAAATTTGTTGAAAAAATAAATAAAATTTGTGCAAGTTGACAGCAAAAAGTGTGTAGTCGGTTAAAACGGTCCAAAAGAACAAGACGATCTTTGTTCGACAATTTTTTTTTGAAACCCAACAAAAACGATGATTTTTCTCATTGATTATTTTCTTGTTTTCTTGCATCAATCCATTTTTGTAGATTCTTAAATGGGTGTTTTAAAAGACGGAAGAGTCGTTGCAGCTGTTGCAGGTGTTGCTGGAGTTGGTATTTTAACTGGTTACTTGGTTTATCGTAAATATCGTGAACATCTATATTGGAATAGCGAATTTGTTCCGGTTGGATATGTCAAAGAATTGTTTGTTCATCCAATCAAATCAACAAAACCAATAAAAGTAAGTCGATTTACTCAAAATTCATATATCAAATGAAGGTTTATTTCAGCCACAATGGTTTGAATGCACAGCAAAAGGTGCCAAATATGAAGAAAATCAAGATAGAAGCTTTCTTGTTGTTGATGCCAAACTTGATCACTTGTTTCTGACTGCTAGACAATATCCAAAGCTTGTGTTGATTGAATCATATGTGAAAAACAACGTATTGACGGTGAAAACTCCTGATGGAAACAGTGTGGAAGTTGATCTAGCTGAAGTTATAAAGAGAAATGATGTTAGACGTGGAATGTGAGTGATTTTTGCTTTGATTTTCATTTCCTGAGTTGTTTTTTCAGTTTGTTTGAAAAGAAAACCCAAGATGGACTTGATTGTGGTGATGAAGTTGCGGAATTGATTGCAAATTGGTTGAATGTTGCCGACAAAAGAGAAATTCGTTTGATTTATTACGCTGATGGTTTGCAAACTGAAAGAGATTTCGTTACTGATCCGTCTTATTGGTTAAATCCTGTTCCAATTGTCCCCGACACTGTTAGTTTTGTTTTTTTATTTTTGTTTCATTTGTTTGTTTTCAGCCAGCTTATCAAGATTTGGCAAGTTTCATGCTTTGCACCGAAGCATCAGCGAATGAATTGAATGAAAGACTTGCCAAGCTTGGAGATGATAAATGCACGGTTAGTATTCGCAATTTTCGCCCAAATATTAATGTTGCTGGTACAATTCCATTTGATGAAGATCGTTGGTTGAATGTCAAGATTGGTGAAGCAGAATTTACATGTTACAAACCATGTACTCGTTGTGTTTTGACAACAGTTGATCCGGACAAAGGTGCATTCAACAAAAATATGCAACCATTGAGACTTCTACGTTCATATCGCCTGGCACCAAAAGGGAAGATGTTGGATCTTTATGGTGATAGTCCTATTTTTGGTGTCAATATGGCCGCTACAAAGTTTGGAAAAATCAATATCGGTGATCAAGTTTTGGTTCGATACAAACCAAGTCCATTGTAGGAATATTATCCCGCATTTCAACAATTTTAATTATTTTGAATATTTTTCTCCTGAATCGTGAACAAATTTTATCATAACAAATAACTAAGAACAAATAATAAAATCTGAAACATGTGAAATATGTTAAACTTGGTTAAAAATAACGAGAACGGAATCTACGTGCAGCAGGAATAGTTTGATCGATGGTGAATCCAATACCAGGAATCCAGCGGTAATTTTTGATTGGTGGAAAACGTTCAGCACGGAAGATGACGAGGTTTTTCAATACAGGAACAGTCTTGAGCCAATCGGCACGTTGAAGCAACATAGTGACATGTTGGGCATCTTGCAATTCAATTCTCAAGTCGCGAAAAACATCGTCCAACAAACGGATTCCAATTCTTTCAACTTTGGATTTGTCAACTGGTCCAGGAACTTGGAGAAAATTGCAAATATCAGTGACAGCTTTGAAATCTTCTTCAGCGCATTCATCATCGTATTTCACCTTCAATTCTGGAATATTTGAAATGATGAATGATCTTGCAATTTTTTCATTTTCTGCCGGATCATCAACATACCAAACTGTAGCCATTTCTGGTCCTGAAAATATATTGAATATAAAATTATATCAAAAAATCCGTCGAAAAAATGAAATAAACAAACGTTTGTTTACTACTTTTTCTCAATATTTTTTGGCGCCCAGAATAAATGGGCGCCAAAAAACAAAGTTAGAACGCGCCCCTAATTACCCTGTCAAAACATCCGATTTGCCATTGGAAAGTTGAAAAGCTGCACTGTTTGATCCGATCCAAAAACTACAGAAATAATCCTTTATAATTTCACTTAATCTTGAGTTGGGGTTAAAAGTTAACAGAATAAATCAACATAAAACAAGTTAAAACGTGAAGATTGTCATTCGTTTTCCATCCTTTCATATTCAGCTTCAAGTTCCAGAAAATGCTTGTATTGTCTTGCAGAAAATTGTTCCCAATCTGATTCTCTGATTGCCTACAATAAATCCAACAATTAACCTTTACGAATGGAAAACTCACCAATAAATCAGCAAAAGAGTCGGATTCTTGTTCAACATACTTGTTCACGTTGACAAAAGTGTTAAAAAACTTGTGGGCCAATTTGCATTGTTTCAAATCTGATCGCCGAATCTTCCCATCTTTTGGATTCACCATGTCCAACACCTAAAAAAATTATTGAATGTTTTGAAACAAAAGTCTCACCTGATTGATCATATCTTTGAATTTAAGAGCTCCAAATCTCTTTGTAATCAACTTGTGGAACACTTCTTCGTAAAACTGCTCCATTTCATATAATGAAATGATCCCATCA
>CABFKL010003411.1:12637-28022 GCA_901765185.1 Panagrolaimus sp. JU765 | reverse complement strand
AAAATGCCAGTGCCCCATAAAATTTGGCTAAATGGATGAATTAAGCCCATTAAATTTTGGCTAAATGGCTCAATTTCAAATGATGAACAACTTTTTATTTCATTCAAAACAACATCCGAAATGCTTCAAAAAACAATAACATTGCTGAAAATCGCATCCTAATTGCTAAAATTCACATCGTAATTGCTAAAAATCACATCCTAATTGCTAAAATTCACATCTAGATTGGCTATTTGTTTGGCAATTGCTGTTTTTTAACCGGAATTGCATTCATTTCACGACCTTTTTCCTCCGGATCGCTGATACCAAACATAATTTCAACACCAGTTGGTCCAACTGCTTTGTACATATGCATCAGTGTTGCGGCGTTGTTCTTCCATAAATATGCCGTTCCACACAACTGCATACCAAATGACAAAAGCCAAGTTCTAATGCTGTCATCAATTGGAGAATAAGTAAAAACTGTGGCTCTTGTTCGAACAATTGCTTGTAATCTCTGAATATGGAAACATAAGTGTAAAATTATTTATAGAAAACAACTCACAGCCAAAATTGCTTCCAGTGCTCTTCTTTTAACGAAGTCAGTGACAATCAGAGTCAATTCATCAAATTGCTTGTTTGACTCCCACAACATTGCTATATTTTCAATCATTGTTGTGTTGTCGGATCCAAGGCTGTCGTAAGACAAGTTTTTGATGACAGGAGACACTTGCAAAATCCTGGAAATTCTGCCAATACAGCTTGACATGCTGTAACGATAATTTTCTAGATCGTAAGCAGCAAAATGACAGTCTTTAATTTCAAGAACATATCCTGGTTTCATGGACGGCAGAATTGATTCTATTTGCATAATGTTCACAACTCCTTCGAATGAAATCATCCAACAGTTGCTCAAAAATTGAGTCCAGTATTGCTGCTCCGTTTCCAGTATCCTTGGTCTGTTGTTCTTGCCGATGATTTCCAGCTTTGATGCTGCTCTGTTGTATAACAAAAAAGTATTCAATTCGTTGGGAACCTGCAAATTTTTGGCGGAAACTGCTCCATTCAGAAACTGCACCAGCATTTGGCCATCGTTATAAACTGTTAATTTTCTAACAGGTCCGTTTGCGAATGGCCAAACAGCAAAATTGGTGCCCATACGGCTACATCGACTTAAATCAGCATTGCGTGGATCAAGATCTGGAAGATACTTGCTGGATTCCTAAAGATTTTATATGAAACGATATAAAATTAAGCAAACAAACCAAATTTTGCTGATCAATCACTTTTTGAGCACCAAATGCTGCAGATTCAACATTAATTGCTGAAGATTCATCGTCAACTGCTAAAGCTTCATCGACATTTGCAGAAGGTTCATCCTTAATTGCTGGAGATTCATCATAAATTGCTGGAGATTCATCAGAAATTGTTCGACGTTCTTCTGGATTTGCTTCAGGTACAACAGCAACATTTTCCGGCATCTGTGGATGAAGTATGATATCAAATTCTTCTAAATGCTTGGCACAAACGCCACCATTTTGATAACATCGAAAACACTTGAACATGCTGAAATTTGGAAAAGAAATGAAAACTGAATAAAAAAGTATCAAAGTATTAACCGAATGAACGGCTTGAAGTCAAATGCAAATTTTTTCACTAGTTTTTATTCATCAAAAATGCTGAAAAAAAAAAACAACAGAATTGCACTACAACATCAACAGAATTGCATCAGAAAACACATCAGCATTGCATACAAGGCTATCATCCTAATTGCTATACATACTTCAACAAACCAACAATAATTTTTTCCCAAAGGAAAGTGCTGTATGTTTTTTGCTGGAAACAAATTTGCTTTACACCTAAAAAGTTCCTGCTTTGTAAAATTTGAACTGCAGCTTTATCCGGCGGATATGTTGAATATATTTCTGCTCTATGTCCATCTTTGACAACGTTATTCAATTCCTGAAATTTCAATAACATGCGTTATTTGTGTTCGACTATCAAAACTAACTGTCATTAGCTGCTTAAAAATTTGCGCTTCTGGAAATTTGGTTGTCACTATTTGCAAAACGGTAAACTGTTTCCTGCTTCTTGAACCAACGTAAAAAATTGCATTTGACAAGTCTTCAATCATTGAAGAAGACGCAAACTTTGTGCAATCAATGCTAAAATAGAATTGATGAATAACGAATATTTACAAAATGCTCACCTTAAATTAATGATACCAACTGGGCAAACGTCGAAGAATACTGCGCTGTCCATTTCAAGCTGATTATCCGGCATAAGCACAAAATCTTCGAGTGTGGATGGCAAAAAACGTAAAACTTGCAAAATAAACGCACCTGCTGTTTGACCAATAATTGTAATAGAATAACAACTTTGGAAAAAATTGCTCCATAAAATAGTTGCTAGTGATTCAACAGCTTCAACATTGCTTCCAATTATTTCGAAGATACTATCTGCACAGTTTGTTTGTACCAACGATGCAAATTGAGTTGCAGTTACTTTCTGAATCGTTCTATTGCTGAAATGAACAAGAATTTCATCTGCTTTGACGTTGATAGCCTGCACAACTAATTTGCAATTGCTCATATCACCATTAAAAAACCTTTGAATTGCTTTGGATGAATGTAAATGAATTGGAGTGGCCACGTATTGATCAAAGCTGGCATATTTGTGTACATAACTTCGGTTTCCATCATAAAAAACAGGTTTCGGCAAAGCTCCTAATAATTATAATCAAAAGTTAGAAGCCAAGAAAAATTCTTCTTACCAAAAAAAGGCTCATAATTATTAACAGGAGCCGACTTGTCTGGTTTTTCAAACACTGCTGACCGCGTAAATGCTTGATTGTTTGGCAATGGTTTGACAAATCCAGATATGCTAAATGAAGATTTAGCTCGCCAATCTTAAAAAATTATATTGGAATACAACTCAGAACCAACCGTGATTACTTGATGAACTTGCTGGTTGAGATGATGATGGCAAATTTGATTGTGTGCTGACATCAACACTGTCTTCTCGCCACTTTGTAAATCGTCTTCTTGGTCGTAAAGCTGGGTTTTGTTGCTCCTCAGTGGTAGACGTGCTTGAATCTTGAACAGTTGATTCAGTGCTTGGAGTAACAGTTTTTGATTCTTTTGTACTTGATGAAACATCAATATTGCTTGTGGATTCATCAGTATTGCTTCTTGATGCAACAACATTGCTTGTGGATTCATCAGTATTGCTTCTTGATGCAACAACATTGCTTGTGGATTCATCTCCATTGCTTCTTGATGCAGCAACATTGCTTGTGGATTCATCTCCATTGCTTCTTGATGCAACAACATTGCTTATAGGAGCTGAATTTAAAAAAAAATTATATAAATTTTCCTGAAAAAAAAAACTTACTTTCAGCACCATCTAATCCAATCGCTGCCCAATCTCCAACAGGTTCTGGCGGCTTTGAATATTCATCATCCTCGCTTTTTCCATTGCCTTCGTTGTTGCTCATCCTGAAAAATAAACTGAGTAAAATCCAAAACTACGAATGCCCGACATAATTTTCGGAAAAAAAAACAAAAAAAAATGCAAATTTTCCTTTATGGACAAACAAAGCACGCACAGATGAACAAAAAATCATTCCAAAAAATTTTGAAGATATACAACAAGAACAATATTACCAAAAAAATACAAAAATTTCGATCAACCTAGGAATATGTCGATGCTCCATAAATTTTCATATAAACACCAAAAACTTGCTAAAATTAGAGATGTGCATTTTTTAAACTGTGCAAATTTCCGCTAAACGGGGAAAACAGAAGTAAATATTGGTCTGATATTTTATCAAATACGAACAAATGCCAAAAAAATTGTAATTATCCTCAAATTTACCAAAGAAAAAGCCGAAAGCGGTAAAATGTTTCCAATAGGTGACACTTTTCAGCAGTCGTTTTGTTCCCCGAAATTTGAGTTCTCGTTGGAAGCAATTTCCTATTTTTATCAGGAAGATTTTGCTTTTTTTCCCTTTTTGATTCTTTGTTGGTTTATTTGTGAATATTCCATGTTTCTACAGCAAAAACCCAACTCTTCGTAACGTTTTTACTGAATATCCCCGCTTTTTTACCAAAAAAGGGCAAACTAGGAAAATGCCGGTGCCCCATAAATTTTCCAAATTATTTTTCATATTTTTTTTCTTATAAAGGAAAAAAATATACAGCAGCTAATATTGAACAAAAAATACAGATTTTTTTTTGCCTTTTGATTGATTTTTGTAAATGCACTGTAAGAAAACCAACTTTTAATCAGTCAAATTTTATAAAAAATCAAATTGCTGGAAATGAACATCAGAATTGCTAATTTTAGAACAAAAAAACAAAGATTGCTTTCAGACTTGCTCAAGGCATTCATCAAAATTGCAGGAACATTCGGGCTTGTTTTGCATCACAGCTTTGGAACCGCTTATCACCAATTCCAAAATAAATTGCAATTGCATTTTCGGAAACTGCTTTGTACATATGCATTCCATAATACTTCTTATTCAAAACCAAACAGGAAAAACCAATGCTTTTGAAACCCAGCAATGCAAGTGTTGTTTGAATATTTCGATCACGAGATGCCAGGGTAAACACAGTTGCTTGTTTTGTGACAATTGATTGCAACCGCTAAAGAAATTCATTATTTTTGACTAAAATGGAAAAAACTTACAAGCAACACAGCTTCCAATGCTGCTCCTTGGGGAAAATCTTCCACAATCAATGAAAGCTCGACAATGCGAATCCTTGATTGCTGCAAAATTGCTACGTTTTCAATCATGTGCTTATTGGTACTGTTCAAGCTGTTATAATGCAGATAAGTCATTGCAGGACACTCTCGCAGAATTGATGAAATTTGTCCAATGTACCTTGGAGGAGTATCAAACATTGCACCATCATAAGCATAGAAATGCACATCATGAAAAGTAAATCTCCAATCGACTCCTCTTCGCAAGCATTGCATTAGTTGTTCAATTTGGGAAATATTCATGATGCCAGTGAAAGATATGTCACGACATTTGGTGGTAAATTGTGACCAAGAACCATGTGCAGCCCGTAAAATGTTTGGTCGATGATTGCTTCCAACAATCTGCAATTTTTCATCGGCGAAATTGCTCAAAAGAAAAGAATCCATTGCACCATCGACAAGTAAGTTTACAATTGCTGTTCTATCTTCCTTAAATTGCACATCCAATAATCCATTGTCCAAAACAGTGAGCTTCACAACATCCCCATTGCTTTTGTCCCACAAATTTGTGTCACATTGCAGCTCCCACATCCAGGTTGCTTTCGCATTTGCCGGATTTACATCTGGTAAATAATCGCCATTCTGTAAACTCATTTTATTTCACCATTTAAAAAACATATTTATCGAAAATTACTTACGCTTTCTTCATTCATTGCCATTGAATGATCATGCTGTTGATTTATATCCAATTGCTGCATTTGTTGAACGTAAAATTGCTGCTGATTTTCATCATTTGCTTGCTGAACCAAGTTTTCATATATGGCTTCTGCTCCCACATCTCTTGCATAGGTTGCCAAATGATCGGAACATATTCCGCCGTTTATAGCGCAACGTGCACAATTATACATGCTGAAAAACACAGTTTACGGCAAAAACACGTAAAAATATGAATCGATAAAACGACGATCAAAATATGCAAATTATTGCTGAATTTTATTGAAAACCCGAAACAATGCTTCAGAACATAAAAAATTGCTTCAGAACACAACAAATTGCTTCAGAACACAACAAATTGCTTCAGAACACAGCTTTCAAAGTGCCAGAAGGCCAATGACCAATTTTTGTTTAGCAAAAATGCAAAATTTCTGCTGTTTAACGGTCAGATACCGCCAACCTTTAAAACCAGCTTTTGTTAAGACTGCGACAGCCAAATCATCTGCATAATGGGTTGTCAAAACATAGGCTTCTGTATTGTCCATCATTATTTGATTAATGGTCTGGAAATTTGAACATTATGTGAGAAAAAAACGGGGAAAACAAACTTCAACTAATTCATTCAAAAATTGCTGACGAGGAAGTTTATTGGTCTTGATCTCCAACCATTGAAAACGGATGTTTGATTGAAATGATAATGCAGCGGCGTTGTGTACATCGTACAGCATCTCACTTTTTGCAAACATTGTAAAGTCAATGCTGAAAAATACGGGAAAATTTTCTTTCGCGAAAAATGATTTTAACTACCTTAAATGACGAATTACTCTTGGGCAAACGGTGAAAAACTGCAAACTGTTGCAGTCTAATTTGCATTGCGTAGAAATCCTCAAATTGCTGCAGTCATCCGGCAAACCGTAAACGACTTCCGTCAGAAAAATTGCTGTAATTTTTCCAGAAACTTGCACATCATTGCAACCTTGCAAAAACCGCCGCCATGGAAGGTTTCGATTTGCCATTGTTGTTTCTGCCGAATTGCTATGAATCAAAATATTGATTGAAGCATAATGCTTTTCAACAAAAGATTGCAATTCTTCCACCGCCACATGTACAAAAATAAAATTGCTAAATTGAACTTCAACATAATTGCTTTCGAAAGACATCTTTGTAACAGGGTATGGCAAACACGTGTCCAAAGTAGGATAACGGAACGGAGAATTGATAACATCAGTTGGTTCATAAACATTGCCAGCAGAAGAAAAATATCCAGGATTATTGCCAAGCAATTTTGGGCTCGGGAGATATTCTACAATCATCATGACGTAAATTTGGAAAAATAAATAAAACTTACGACCAAAAGTGCCATAGCCAATTCCGGGAAATCGCGGAGATGGAGATGCAATGTTTCCAGAAAAATCTGAAAACGTTCCAATGCTTGTATTTCTGGGAATATTTTGCGCTGATCTGCTAATTAAGGCATATGGGAGTTCTGAAGGCAAATAGCTGACATTTATAGGAACATTGCTGCTAATAACATCCGAATTTGCTTCAGTATTCAACACCCCTATAAACATTTTTATTAATTGTGACACTAGTTGTTGAAAAAACTTACCAGATGCAGCAAATCTTCGACGACGAACGTTTGGAGACGGGCTGCGTGAGATAGAAGACCGATCACGCGCACCAGACATGCTAGAAAATGAAAAATTCTGAAAAACAATTGTCAAAAACGTTCAGCTTCACGAATGCAAATATTTTAGCAAGAAAAGTATGCAAAATGAACAAATAAAAATGGACAAAAAATTATTGGAAAAAATCCAAAATCAACCAGCAAAACGGGAAAAATAATTTTCGTCACGAAACAATTTTTTTGTCATTTGGCGCAGTTTCACTTTTTTGGATTTTTTCTTCTTTGATTTTGATTGTTTTTACTTGTTGTTGGATTAAAACACGTTTTTCAGCTATTTTGTGAATTATGCGATTACGTGAATGTCACGTGGTGACATTGACTGCTAATGAAGCTTCAGCATCAGCGTTACCTCAATTTGTGGAGAAAATCCGAGCAACAAATCCAGCAATTGCAGCTGATCCATTTTTTGCGGTATGTTTTTTTCAACTTTTTTATATGAATTCATATATTTTTTAGATTCAAACGCCTGATGAATTTTATTTAAAAGATGTTGATGAAACAGATTTAATTTTTGGCCAGGAAAATGAACAAAACAAGCATGTAATCAAGAAAAACGTTATTCGCAGACAAGATCATTGTCATGGCATTTATCAAATGATTGAATGTAAGGAATTGACTGCTGTGAGCAATGCAATGAGGATGCACTTGAAAGCCATGCATTCACGAGAAAATCAGCAAATTGTTGCAGATAAAAATGATGAAGAACTAGCAATGAAGATTTTTTCACGAGAAAATATGAAAAAGAATCAGCAATTTACATATTTACAGCATGTTCCTGGATCCTTGATAGCAAATGCCGTTGAATCCAATAAATTCAATATTCCTGGTGGTTGGAAACTTGATACTTTGCCTGGAGTGTTGAATTCAGTTTTTGTAAGTTTGAATTTTTATACAATTTGCACAAATTGTTATTTTTCAGAAGCAAAAAAAGATCCTTGGTGTTAACACAGCAATGATGTATTGTGGACGGGAAAACAATGAAGCATTTATGCATCGCGAGGATGGTGACCTTCCCTCAGCAAATTTGCTTTTTGATTATTCAGCACCCAAAGTTTGGTTGGGATTCAAAGAAGATGATGAATATGCAATTCAAGAACACATGGTCAAAGCAGGTGGTAGAAATTGCCCTTCACCATTTTTACATAAAGATTTGATCTTGGACATGGAATTGTTTCATGAACTGAATATTGAAGCCATTTATTGCGTTCAACGTCCGCGTATGATGGTGATTACAAATCCTCGTGTAAGTTTCCTTCCTCTTTTTTCCAATTATGTGCTTATTTCAGGGATATCATCAAGTAAAAAATGCAGGTGCAAATCTAGCAGAGGCCACAAATTTCTACATCAGAGATTATTGCAAAATTGCCAGACGTGCTGTACTCTGCAACTGTGAAAAGCCATTCTTTAATTATCTTGATGAATATGGAAAATTCATTGACGAATGGCAGATATTTGCACATTTTATACATGCTGGTGAACTGGAAATGATGGATGCCGTATTAGGAAGGCCAGATGTAGCAAATTGGAAACCGAAACGCAAATCAGCTGTTATTGAAGCAAATGAAGCAGTCAAGAAATTTCAGCTGTTAAAGGCCTTTTTGAATCGTCTTGATGAACTTAGCAATGGCAATTCATCAACAGAAAAAGCAAGCAATCAAGAAGAAAACACGAGCAATGTTGGCAATCAAGAAGAAAACACCAGCAATGTTGGCAATCAAGAAGAAAACATGAGCAATGTTGGCAATGAACCAAGTGCACGAGGTGAGGAATTTATGGGGCACCGGCAAAATTCAAACAGTGATGGCAGGCAAATTTGTTCAGCACCGGTTGCAACAACGAAACCAAAACAAAAAAAGAACAAAAGGAAAAATATTGACACCACCGCCGCAAGTGCCGTCGACGATGAACCCACAAGAAACCGGCCAAGATTGCAATTGACATCCAGTGCACCAGAATTGTGTGCAAATGATGCAAATGTTATGGTAACAAATAGCAATGAACGTACTGTGAATCCAGCCAAAAAAGATAGTCGACTTGAAAGAGCCAAAAAAATGGAAGAAAATGCTGCTATTTATAGCAAATACAAAATCAGTCGAGCAGCAGCAGCCAAAAGACGTGAAAAAAATCGACCGAAACGATCTGCAAGACCAAAAGGTATCATTTCTACCTGGTTTGGAAGAGAAATTCAAAATATAAATGAAAGAATTGCAAGAAGAATCAAAAACAATCAAAAGAAAGCTTATGAAGGATCGGATTTAGCAAAAGCAGATGAACTGGAATTAGAATCAAAGCAATTGAACCGCTCGCTTTGGAATATCCTGTGCAAATTCATCGGCAAAAAAAATGAGGATGTGCTTTACAACAGAATTGTTGAAGGCTATAAAGAAACTGAAATTGCCCGTGATTTCATTCTTCATGGTGTCAAAAACAACAGAATATTGTTCCGTCAAGCAATTGCGACTTCCCGTATTGATGAAAAATACAAAAGGCATTGGTATGCGGTGGTGGAAGATCCTGAGCGTTGGAAAACAGAATTTGGCGTTGACGAGAGAAAAAGAATTCCAGCAAGTGAATATGAACCTTTTAAAAAAAAGTGAGCACTGAAGATGATGAAGATGAAGCAATTGATGATGAAGAAAATGGAGCAATTGATGATGGTGAAAATCAAGCAACAGATGATGAACTTTAAATTTTTATTGTTGATGTTTTTACATGGTTTTTTTCAATAAATTTTATTTGACAATAATTTTTTTTAAATTGGATTTCCAATGACTGTGTCTCATATAATTTGTCATCAACAATTGTTTTTTCAAAATTTTTATTGCAGTTTTTGTTTTCAAAATGGCTTTTTTATGCATGATTTGCCCTAATTCTCACGAGTTTTTGGATGAACATTTGAAGCACTTACGTGATGTTCACCATTTGAAGTTATTGAACAACAGTATGAAATGTATTATGTGCAATAAAACATATGCCAATTACAATAGTTATCGGCGACATTTATCCAAAAATCACACCATCAATACAAGCAGAAACGTTGTTTTACCTCGTGGAAATCAACTTCCTGTCCATAATGATGTATTGAACAATGAGCAAGTTCAGATGGAAGACTTCAGCATTGCAATCTATGATGATTTACTGGATTTAACAGCAATTGATTTGGGTGAAAGTATTGATAATGCCAACGCATTTCATTTGCCAAATAGCAATGTATTCGGTAGACCAGCACTAGAAATATCAAAGTTTATTCAAGAAAATTTGATTTTGAAATGGTTATTCTATTTGTGCCAATATTCCACGACGGTAAAAACAGCAGTTGAAGCAATTGATATGTGGTGCAAAGATATTGTTAGTTTTTTTGAGAATCTACGTCAGCACATGCAGCCGCACACATTTAGCAATATTTACCAAATTATTATTACGGAAATTAATAAGCTGAATACGTTACACAAACTTAAAAACTTTTTGGATAACGAAAAGCTGTTAATTCCTTTTCATTCTGTTATTTTAAATTATGAGCATCGTTTGGCCAGTGCTATACCTCAAAATGCAGAAGTTGTTTCATTGAGAAGCTTTTTGGAAACAATTTTATCCAATTCTTGCGTTGCAAATGTTCTGAAAATGCCATCTGATTATCCACTAGAAATTTCATGCTCACCCTTATGTGGAAAAAGAGCTCGGCAATTAGAACAGGTTTGGTTTTGAATTTTTAAAATTTATTGAACGGAGTTTTATAGCAATTTGGTCCTGTCATTTTTTTGCAACTGTATGCAGATGAACTTGGTACAACAAATCCATTACGTGCATCGTCAGCAAAAACGTACAAAATTATAGCATGTTATTTCCGGATTCTGAATTTACCAATGGATGTTCAAGCATATTTGAAACATATTTTTTGTTATTTTATCGCACAATCAAAGCACATGGAAAACAATTATCAAGAATGTTTTGACAAACTGTTGCTTGAATTACGTGAATTGGAACGAACCGGCATTCATATTGTTTACCGTGGAAGAAAGCTGTTAGCCAAAGTTATATTGCTAAATTTCAGCGGAGACAACAAAAGAATTCACGAATTCATTGGTTGGACATTGAGCTGGAGAGGTAATGCAATTTGTAGGATGTGTGGAATGAATTATGAAGAAATTACAACAAAATCAGATTTAACAAATGCAATTTTAAGAACAAAAGAGCAATATGATCGCGTAATTATTGATCAAGAACAATGGCAGCAATATGGTATCAAAAGCAAGTGTAGTATCAACAAATTACAGCATTATCATTGCATGGAACCAATAAGTGTAGACATTACTCATGATTTATTTGAAGGACACTTGCAGTATTTTATTCCATGGGTTTTTCAAGGTTTAAGAAGGCAGATTCCGTCAATTCATAATGAAATGATTGAAATTGCAATTGCTGAATTTCCATATGCTGCTTTGGATGCCAGAAATAAGCCATTGGACAAAATCAAGTTTAGCAGAGACAGAGAAGGCAATTTGCAATTAAAACCAACTGCTCATGCCATGCAGATTTTAACTTTGTTGTTGCCATTAATATTGAAAGCACAGAATATTGTGCCGAACTGTCAAGAATGGAAAGATTATTTACGCTTCCGCAAACTGTTGGATATTTTCCTTGCGCCTGCAATTACTGAAAAAGATATTGAAACGGCAGAAATGCTTATTTCCGAACATTTGCATGCCTATATCAATAATGAAGCAATGCCCGGATGGATGACTATCAAGCCACATAACATGTTGCATTACCCTGCTTACATGATGGAATCTGGACCTTTGATTCATGGTGCAACTGTTAGATATGAAGGACGCCATGCAGATTTTAAAAAAATTAGTCACAACAACTGTAACCATATAAACATCGCAAAATCACTGATGCACAGGAATCAATTGGCGCTAGCAGGAACATTATGGCAAATGAAAAAAGGTTTGATTCTATTTTTTCAGCAATAAAAAAAATTTTAGATGACTATTTTGAAACATGTCGCGAAGAACATTACAAAGCAAGATATTTACGTGGATTAATGGTTGTTCATGCAATTAGCAATGAAATTCCGCAATTTGGCAAAATAATGAAGCTGGAAAAGAATGTGTTGCATTTTCAAAATTACAAAACAATTGAATTCGAAGAAAATACGCACAGCTTTGTCGTGGAGGAAACGGCCGATTTTAATCAAACAACAATTGAGCAATTAAAATGCCACCGACCATTAAGTTTGTACCATTTTGACAAATTGTACATCGTCTTGCCATACAAACTTTTAATGTAATGTAAAATGTAAGTAGTACCAATTTTATGGGGCACCGGCATTTTTAAATTCGAATTTGAACTGCGCGCGCGTCAAATTTACTACGGTGCCCGCACGTTAACAGGCGGTCAATGCAAAAAAAGAACCAGACAGCGAGATCCCGCGCATTTTTTTCAAGATATTTTTTTAAATTTTGTTTTCAGCATTTTTAAAAAATTTTGTTTCAGGATCTTTTTTTCCAGTATGGGAAAAATAATTTGTAATGTGCTTTATATGGATGAGCAATTGTTGGAAGCTAATGGAAACATCCAACTAGAAGAAGTTGAATTTGAACAGCAATTAAAGATTGAAGAAGTTGCAGCAATAATGAAAGAACGATATGCAATACCAGACGGCATCCGTATCCAGGTCAAAATGCGTGTTTCTGATGGAGATGGGCATTATCGACGCGAATATCAGCATGTGAAAAGTAGAGTTATTGATGGCTGTACTTACGATTTATGCTGTGAGTTATGTTTTTGATATATGAAACTATTTTATCTAGGTACAAGGGCAATAGATTCGGCAAACGTTTCCATCCTCGCTGAATTCCGCCATTCAACGCCTTTACGTGGAACGTCAATCCAGCCATTTCATCCAACAGTACAGCTGGAAGCTGACAAAAGTACGTTTTACTAAAATTCAATCTATTAGGCTTTGAAAATGGAGACGAAAGCATGGAAAATGAAGTGCAAATACCTGGAATTTCCGGAACTGAACCAACGAAGAAAACAATCCGGTTAATTGACTCTGGCAAGTTTTAAAGCGAAGTACATCAAGTAATTAGACCTTTGTAGATGATGATTTACGGCATGGATTAGATGATGAAAATGAGCAATCTTCAGTTGAACAATCTCCTGCTTCGACTGCTTGCAGCACGGCGATGTCTCCAAGCAATTTTGATGTCAACATCATTGGAAACATGAACAGCATGAAAAAGGCGTACTTGATTGACCAACAGCAGCAATTGGTCTTTGAAAAGATGTTAAAAGCTGAAACGATCAGTATTGGCGGTGTAAGATATACATTTTGAGAGCTTAAATACTATTTTATAGATTAATGTGCAAGAATGGCTCAAAAATCATGCTGAACATCAAGCACTGTTGGTAAAGCTGTCTGAAAACACCGAAGTACAGCCGTTGATGTTCAAAGTATATTTGCAAGGTGCCAAAGCATTGATTACTGATTTTTTAATGCAATCACCAGGAAGAGGGTGAGTTGAATGAAGAACAGGATGTTTTTAATATTTCATTCAGATACAGCAGGTCCAAATTGGTTTTTGATGAGATGGTCAAATATTTGTTGGAAATCACCAAGAACGACATCTGGAAAGACGTTTCCTCATCAAAACATCGCAAGAATATCTATGATGCTCGGAGTGCCCGTTTTCGCAGGCGAAACACATTTGCATTGGATGATGGAACTCCAAAACGGAAGCAACTTCATGTAGATGCTCCAAAAGCAATATTGGATGGAGAAATTGATGACATTGCAGCGTGTGTCGCCAAAACAATTGACCAACATGTTGATTCAGCAATGAAAGAAACATCGTAAGTAATTGCCGTTGAAAAAAATTCTAAACAAATTTTTCAGGATCAAAAGAGCAATGTGGATGGAAACCTTGAGCAATGAACACGAAGATGTACACGAGCTGATGGACGTTTTATCCGCAAAGTTTCCTTGCATTCGCAAGAATATCAAATTGGTGCGTTTATTTCAACCTAGGTGTAAGAAGTGCCAAAAATTTTTACAGGTGCATTTCGATGCTTTGTACAACATGAAGCGTATTTGGAAGAAACAAACTGTCAATTTTGGACGAGTTATCCGGTTTTGGTCGCCGCATATTGTTTCTTTAGCGGTTAAAATGGACATTATAGATGAACCCAATAGCAATACAGATGATGACATGATGTACAATGCAATGATGTCCTTGTTTCCTTTGATAAGGCAATTTACAAACAGAGTCATAAACAATGATTCCAAGGATGTTTTTTTGGAAGAAAAGGTAAATGTTCTTTTTATTTCCCATTACGAATCACAATTTATAGGGAATTGGAAGTTTAAATGCATTAATGTCCAAGAAAAAGGCAAAAAATCAAGCACAGCCAATGATTCTTATCATGGACACAACAGAAGGAAGAAAGTATGCAATTGCACTGCATGAAGCATATTTGGTTTGTTTATTCAACTTCTCCCAATGATTGTGATAGCAATACTTTTCAGGTTGATGGTACAATGGAAGATGCAATGACATGTTTATTGGACATGCATTATGTATTATCAATTGCTTACAAAAATGCAACCAATTTTTACTACCTTCTTGAGCAATTGGCGGGTATTACCAAAATTCCCATTACAACGAAGCGCAACACTATTTGTGATGAATTGAGCAAAATTGCACGTGAAAAAGGTTGGTTGATGTCCACTGTTATAATATGACGCATTTATTTTTTTTTCAGGCAATACTCCGCAATATGACACTTTCCGAGAAGAACCATACAGCAATTCAGATGATTGAAACGTGCACTGCAGCAGGACAAAAGAAGCAATATTTTTGTTCATTATTTAGCACTTTTGTTGTGCATTTTATCGTTATTTTGTTGTTTGTTATTAATAAATTATTTCTAAAATCAATATTCGGCGTTTTGAGGGGCTGGGGAGGGCAAAATCCGGGCAAATCCAGGCTTTCCTTAAAATTTCCTACATTTTGACGTAATCAAAATGTCGCGTAGGAACCCTACGCTACATTTGACATAGTCAAATTGTCGCGTAGGAACCCTACGCGACGAGGCCGGCCCCAAAGTCCTACGCTTTTTCCTACAAAAACGTAGGACTTTTTTCTCCGTGTGGTCTTTTTGTTTTCAGCTCCTCCATTTGTGTGGAGCTCTGATCATTATCTGGTTCTTGTGGATGGTTGTAACCCACAATTTCTTTGATTTCTACCGCATTGCATTCATCCAGAGCTTCTTGGTCCAACAAATGAATTTTTCTTC
>CABFKL010003386.1:57968-84601 GCA_901765185.1 Panagrolaimus sp. JU765 | reverse complement strand
TCAATCAGTGTGATATCCAAATTTTTTTTCATGATTTGGATAAAGCTCATGATTTCGAGCATTTTGATACCAAAAACAAAAATATAATGTCGAAAAGCAAAAAGTTATTCCCTGTTGAAAATTGGAAAAATTTGCATTTTTCAAACCAAAATATCTCGGCACGAAAATTACTTTGGTAAAAAATGATGGTGTTTTTCAGATTCTCCGTATCAAAATTAACCAAAAATATTGTTTTCGTGGAAATCCAGGATATGTTTTTTTTATTTGCGGTCATTTTGGACAAAATTTTTAAAAAATCTCAGACAGCGCCTCTTAATCAAAAACAAAAAAAAATTGTTGATGATTTGAAAACAAAAACACATGATGACAAAAAAGTATTTTTTTCCAACAAAAATCTGCGTGAAAAAGGGCGAAGCGTTAAAACTTGAAAAAAAGTCACAAATCACTTGGACAAACTTCTATGATTTTTGTTCCCAAAAATTTCAAAGTGAGCTATTCAAAATCTTTTCTGAAAACAAGAACTGAATGAAAAAAATGGGTTTGCATTGTTTTTTCAATGATAAAAACCTTTGATTTGTAAAAAAAACAATTTTTCTAACGATTTCCTGGTTGCTATGGGCACAAAAACATTAAAAAAGCATGCCAGGGTCAGTTTTGACATAAAGATTGGTCAAAATTTGGTTTAATTTATGTTGAATGTCTTGGAAATATTCAAGAAATCAAACAACTAGTATTTTAAATTTTTTATTGTTGATTATTGCCGGATTTTGTTGGGTTTGCGCGTTATATTGTGGATTTACAATTTCGATTAAAACTTTAAATAGACAAGTACAATGACATTGACAATTGTTCATGAAGAGGTAAGTGAAAAATTTGTGAAAACATGTTCAAAAAAGGAAATTTTTGCCAAAAACAAATCAATAAAAACTGAGCAAAAAAGCTTTTCAAACATTGCTTGCATTTAGAACGTGCGCGACATGAGCAGATGTTTGATTAATCAAAAATTGAATTTTATTCCTACTCAAAAATCATGATTCATAGGAAAAAAAACGTTAAACAAGATCAAAAACATAAAATCAATGTTCTTTTTCGTGGATTTCAAACGATGAATCATTGTTTGAAAAAAAAATGTTGGGCGCAGGTCAAATGAACTTTTTGAAGAAATTTTTATATGAATCATCGGAAAAAATTTAATGTTGACCAGACAAAAATGACATTTAAATGAATTGGAAATAATTAGGATAATGAAAAAAGTTTTTAGTTTATAACTCGGACATATAAAGCATCCAAATGTTCAGCAGCATATTTTTGGAGATGCTTATCATGGCTTTTAAGTCTTTCAATGCCATTAATCATTTGCATTGTGACACAGGTTGGTCAGTTTTCAAAGGAAATTGAATACAAATAAAAGTGGACTCAACTGACACGATTCTTTGAGAAAAAAAAATACAAAAGTGTACTCAAACAAACAAGTCAAGCTCAGGTCACTCACAGAAAACGCGGAATAAAGCTTGGATCTTTTGTTTCATTACCCCGACACGTGCTGAGAATTGAGATTTTTCAACAATGGAAAGTTTTTAGGGATTATGGAAAAAAACAAATACGTACTTGGAACAACCTAGAATTGAATTCACAAAGAAAGGATTGTTTTTCGTGGCAAATTTTTTGGAAACAGAAGAATATTTTTTTTGGAGTTCGTTCCAGGAACTCAATGATGCTGATCCTGGTCGGCTCATCATGCCAATCATTGAAACACAAAATTTTGATCATAACGATGATGGAATAGTCGATGAGATGACAATTGACGTGACTTTGAATTTGCCAAACTCAACTTTCCAAATCAGAAATGCGTTTTATTATTTGGAATTTAAAGTGATTTTGGATTATCGAAGTGTCATCGAAGTTAGTTTTCTTCTTTTCATCAAAAAACCATAATTCTTTTTCTAGATGACGGTGCCAATTATTGGTTCAATCAACAGCCAATATCGAACATCGGCATCGCATGTTTTGGGTGATTTAAAAGTCATTCAAAAACGTCCATTACCATCTCATGGAAATTATTTTTTTAACGCAACCAATAAAGAAAATGAAAACACGACAATGATTTTTGGGAATAATACAAACATGATTTTTTTGGATCAATCAATATTCCAATATTATCCTCAAGAACTTTATCAACAAGATTTGTTAAGAAATTATACACTTGGTTTGTATTCAAAACATGAATATAATCAACCATTTACTTCATCTGATGATCTATCAATTTTTACTTTTTATTTTCATTTTTTGATTAGAGAACAAGAATTAACTTATCGAACATCAGCAATGGAATTATTAAAATGGTTTTGGTTACAATATTTTTCATTTTTTGTTATGATTAAAGTTGTTTTAAGAATTTGTTCGTCTTTTCTTTATGAAAATCAAATTTTTCCTACACTTGTTTTTGTTGATAAGAATTTTAAAACTGATTAAACTTTTCAAATTGCCAAATTTTTTCAAATAAAAATGACTTCAAATTTAAAAAAAATATACCCGGAAAAAATGGTCCTTCGCGCATTCACTCTTTTCCCCTGTTTATTAGTTGTCCCCTTTTGAAAAAAAATCTATTTCATTTATCAGTAAACGACATACCCATAATTTTGCCAAAAAAAAGATATGACATTAATTTTTTTTACCAGTCATCAACATCAGAAAATTCGCTGAGTAAACAATTATCGCTTTCATCCGTAACAATTGTTTTTCCACCCTTATCATTCAACCTGTTATATTTACCATTTGATTTTTCTGCAGTTTTTGTTGTATTATGCACTGTTACTGATTCCAAATCACCTTCTAAAAATAATTTTCATCAATTTGATTTGAAAAATACAAACTTACTTGAAATAGCATTTGTGAAAGATAGAATTCTTGATTGCCTGACTGCAGATAGTGTTGAGCGATGCAACATTGCAAAAGAAATACATAAAATAATTAAGCCAAGTTGAATAAATACAAAAAAGCTGTCAATATCATGGAAATAAAATACCCTTGAAAGAATGATTGGTCCAACAATTCTTCCAAATGATTGTGCAATTGATAAATGTTTGGAAAGCAGAAATGGTGAGCACACAAATGATTCTTGTTGAAATGCGTATAATTCGCATGAAAGTATACAAATGACGGCAATCTGAAAAATTCAATAAGTTCACGTCAAAATGTTAAAAAACAATACCAAAACTGTTGAAAACAACAAAGCTGAATCAGTTTGATCAAATGAGAACACAAAACCATGTCCAATTGTTGTCATCATCAGCAAAAACCATGCAAAAAGTTGTGGCGTTGATTTGGAAATGAGCAATGTTCCAAGAAAGCGAATTGTCAGAACCATGATGAAAACCGGAACTAATACACAGATTTCAATTCCAAACACACCAAAATGCGAAGTCTTTGCTGTATTCATGAACAACGGCAACAATGGAAAATAACCATAACTCAAGAACTCAATTAAAAACATGCATAAAAATGCAGCGATTTTGACAGCAAAATTTGATGAACCTTCCACAAATGTGTCCATAATAACTGGCTCAAATACATTCTTGATTGGTGAAAAATCAGTAAAACATGAAACAACTGCAAATGTAATAAAAATTGCAGCATTAACAACCACCAAAGTTAAGGTGTAATCTTTCAGATCATCTTGAGTTTTACTTTTGATAATTGCCTCCTTTTCTGTCATTTCTTTGCTCAAACGATTTCGACTTCTTGGTAATAAACTTCTTTGCAAACCATCAATTCCCATCAGAACTCCCTCAGGAAATGAAACCAATTTCTCGCTGATGATTCCTTTGGTTGTTGGTTCAATTGTAGTCGTGGTTGTGGTGACAACCGTCGTTGTAGACGTAATAGTTGATTTTTGACATTCGACTGGCAAGTTCTCTGTCGCGTTGACCAACAATGTGCAATTCAAAATATTTGATTCTTTTTCAACTTTCTTGATCTCTGCCAATTTTCTTTTCTCTGCGTTTTCGGCTGTTTTTGTATCTTGATTTTCAGATATTCCCAATGCAAAAGTTGGTTTTGTGACATGCACAGCAGTTGTATAATTCATTTCGGAAGAAACATCACGTTCATGTCGGACAACTAATACCGGTGATACCGTTACACTATCTTTGTGCATAACAGGATTAGAAATCAAAGCAACGATCAAAAACCCGCAAAAAATTACAAAGTATGCAATGGAATGTCGATAACGCCAGTTTCTAGACCAGTTTTCATTCACAAACAAATAAATATCTGAAAAAAATGTTTAAAAAAACAAAAAAAATTGTTAACTCACTTCTTTCAACAATTCCAACGGCAAAACCCATAGAAAAATAACAAATTTTGGTGAAAAATGTTCCAGGATTAACAATTCCAACGATGGCAACAATAATACCGGCAAAAACAGCACAAGCAAAAGATGAGATCAATCGAACCCGAAGAAACAAATAACCAGCTAGAAAATGATTCGTCAGAACTAAAATTAGTTTTCTAAACTTACCAAAAAAAGATCCAAATAACAGCCCTATTGATAAACTTGATAATTTTGACAAATTTGGCTCGTGATCAATCAGTTCAATGGAATTCATATAAAAACTGCCGTAAGAAACGGCAAAACAACACAAAAAACCGTAAAATAAAACTGAATGCAATCCAAAACATGACGTTGAAACATTTTTCATGTTTTCTAATTCATGTTCAAAATTACCAGTTTGATCCAACAGTTTCATCTGCAAAAAAGTCTCACTTGCACGTCAAAAAATAAAGAAAAGCCTACGTTGTCATCTGTGTCAAAATGTCCAAAATCAGGTTTTTGCTTCTGCCTTGTCTCTCGAACAACTGGGTGCAGCTTATCTTCTGGTGACTTTATATTTGAGTCCAAAACTAAAAAAATTACTTATCAGAAATTAAACTCATAAAAAAAAACCCACTCCCAAGTTTGGACAAAATATCAGTGCTAGAATCTTCATATGCCATAATGGCACCTGAAGTAAAAATCAATAATACAAATCAATCAATAAAAGTGGTGAATTAAATGATAAATCAACGTCACAATCAAAAAAAAATTTTTGTGTTGTCCAGCTTTTTTCGTTTTTGGACCCAACCGGTTGAGAAAAATCGCAAAAACGCCGATGGAAAGATTTTTTTCGAGTTTTTTTTTTCAAGGAATTTTTCGCAAAAATCAAAGCATTATTATTTTTTTATCATTCAGAATTTGACTGGTTGACGGATTATCATAATAACGGTAGTGTTTATTGCGTCAAAAAGAATTATACTTGTTTTTTCTCGTCTGTTGAATTCGCACAAACATTTGGCGTCATTAATTCACTAATTTTTCCAAAGGGGTTGCCTTATTTGATACTTTTTTCAAATATATTCAAAGCTTGTGTCGAAATGACATTTTTTCATGCGAAAAATCATTGCGCATAAAATTTTATCACCCAAAAATGGAAAAAAATGGATGATCAAAAGTTTTGAAGTAATCCTGTTTGCTGTTGGTGGTTAAATTTCCTACAATTGTTGTTTGTTTTGTCTTTTTTTATTGATGCTCATGGATTTGCAGAGGATATGACCTCAAAATTCAAAAATGAGTTCAAGAAGAAACCTGAAAAAATTGGAAACATTCAGATTTTTTGAGTGTGTGTCTGCTAGGTCATTTCTTTCTGTCAACAATCATTTTTGTTGGCCGGATTTTTTTCTGAAAAAAAGGAGAGAATGTGAAAAAGAAAGAGAGGAATATTGATTCGCTGAAAACCTCCTTTTTTTTTCAAGCTCCCGGACAGCCAGCAACTACGCCGCGGTTGCATACGACCATTTCGACTCACAAACGTCGGAGACAACTGCGTTTTTGCATTTTTGTCTTTTCAACTGAATAATACCAGCAGCAGCTCAATGATATAGTTGAGTCGTGAATTCTTCGTTTTAAAGATGGTTCATTTTATAATATCACGATATTTCATCACAGAAAAGTTGTATGAATGCAGAAATTTTGGAATTTTTGTAATTCCAAAAGGGTTGAAAGCGGCTTTCATAAATATCCGCAAACAACTGAATTTTTAATGATGGTAATCAATGTATCCCAAGGAAAAAAACGGAATTTTGGTGTCAAAAAGAGTGATAAATGATGGAAAAAATCCAACGTCGACGGCAAAATGCATTGACTTGCGGAATCCATGATTTTTCCAGAATTTCATCGATTGCCATCTTTTCCTTTTTTATTTTAGATTCATTTTCTTGAGAAAAAGCGCTACCCCGCGCTAATTTGTTTTATCATTCGTCATCAAAAAACGGATGAAAAAAAATTTCGTAAACCCATGTTTTTTATAGTTTGTTGTTGAAAAGACGGTGAAAAAAGCTGAAGGGGCGCCCCCAATTTTCTGTGTCTGGTTCTGACAGAGATAGCGCTGGAAAAAATGAGCATTTGACGTACCAATTCCAAACGAGCCGTCCCTCAGGCTTGTTGCACTGAAGTCCCTCTCTTTCCTAACAAAAATTTTTTTTGTTGATGATTTGAAAAATTGGCAAATTTTTGATCAAAAATCCTGCGACAAATTGTTATTTTAGATTCAGTTTCCTCTTCTCCTTAATTTTTTTTTGATTTTGATTTACCCGATGAAAAATGGACGAAGAATCAAACTGCTTTGGAACAATCTTCAAAATTCAGTGATCATCGATTGATTTTTTCTGGAAATCAAACTCATCTGAAATTTTTTTTTGAAAATTACAGAGAAAAGCATTGCAAAATGATTGATTTTTTTATGGATGATTCTGCTGATCAGAAAAATCAATGAATAACAATTTGGCAATTTTTTCCTCAAAAGCAATTGATTATTCTGTCCAAACGTTTTTTGTCTGGCCCATTTTTCCTTGCAAAACAAAGAGAAAAAGAGCAAAATGGGACTTCTTGATCATTTTTTCTTTCATTAACCATAAAAAACAAATATTGCAAACCGGATGCATGTTTTGTTTGTGTTGTTTTTTGCGTGACGTGTTGAGAAAAAGAAATATTTAACACTAAAAATGTACAATTACAAATAATATTTTTAAGGTCTTCCTCAATTATGGCATCAATGACAGAAAATAATCCTGATACAAGTATGACAGATAATTCATTAAATGAAAAACCTGATGAAGAAGTAGACATGGAAGAAGGTGAATTACCAGAAGAAGGGGAAATAATGGATGATGAAGATGATGAACATTCAAGTCAAACAGAAAACAAAGGTTGGTCAAACGCAAAAATTAGCGGAAATAAATTAATTTTTGTAGCGCCTTCAAGTCAAAGAAGTGAACCATCAACAGTAAGGAGTTCAGACAGTAATAAAACTGTAAGTTTATTGTTTTTAATTATTAGTCTTGTAAATTTTGTGAAATTTCAAAATTGATGATTCATTTTTTTAGATTTCCAATGACACAACAACTTCGACAAATTCGTATGACTCAAGTTCAAGGTTTGATCATTTTTTTTTATTTTTTCATATATCATCTTGTTTCAGAAAACGCCCAGCATCTCCAACAGTTGAACCAAGTTCTCCAAAACAGTTTGCACATGAATCGTCACCAAATTCTGCGCCACAATTACCTCCAAGAAGGCGTCAACCATGGACAGAAGCAGTTTTATGCAAATTTTTTAGAGAAGGTTATTGTCGTGATGGGAATAATTGTGCATATAGTCATGATGCAGCACATTCAAATCGTAAACCAGAGTTGTGTAAATTTTACCAACAAGGGTATTGCAAAAAAGGACTTGCATGCAATTTATTACATGGTGAATATCCATGTAAAGCTTTTCATGAAGGAAAATGTGACAAGAATCCATGCAAATATTCTCATATGCCATTGAATGATTATACAAAAGTAATATTTGAACAAATGGTGCAAGATGAAGCATTAGCATCACAAATTGTTATACCACAAGCACCACAAAGAAGAAAAGTTTTATTACCACGACCACCTCCAACAGCTGCAGCTGTTCCTACTCCTGCAGTTGCAGCTCCAGTTTCAAATAATCTACCTGCAAATACATCATCACCTGACAATAACGTTCAAGTTCAACAAGTACCAGTTCGACAACCATTGCTTCCAGCACCAGTTGTGAAACAACCACCAGTTGAAATTGTCAAGGATATCCTTGATGATCCAGATGAAAAATTAGTTATTGAAGAAGCTGCCGCCGCCGCTGCTGTAAATGGACAAGATCAAGTTGAACAAGCAAGGAATCAAATTGGAGGATTCTCATTTGGCAGTATGTTGCAAGAAATGTCAACAAACACAGATAAATCTGAAGTACCTGAAAATAATCAAGCAAATATTAGTCCACAACAACCAGCAACAAATAATAATCAAACAGGTGAAACATGGAGAAGTCCAACAACATCAACACCAGAAGAAAAAGTTGTGACAAAAACCCCTCAAGAGTCAAATGGAAAGAAACCAATTTATCGGTTAATTCCATTAGCAGAAACTGATACAGATTATGATTTTGAATTTCTACAAAAAATCACAAGTGAAAGATTTAAAAATGATCCAAGAATTCAATCAATTTTGAAAAGTCAATTTGAAAGGACATCTTCAATGTTTGGTCAAAATCTTCCAACTATTCCTTCAATCAAACCAGATTCATCACCACAGCATCCAGGATTGGTTGGGCCATCGACCGCTGCTGCACCAGTTAAAGTTGAGAAACTAGGGAAAGATCCAAGAGTTCGTCCAACAGATCCAAGACTACGAAATGGGCCGCCATTGTCAAATACTCCACCTCTAAACCCAGTTATTCCTGCAAAAACTGTATCACCAATTCCACAATCATCACCAGTAGTTGTACCACAGCTAGTTGCTACAAACTTTGATGTTCATTCTGGTGTACCATTGTCAACTCAACCAGTAGCAGCTTTGGATGATGATGTTTTGAAATCTTTGGCAGAAAAACATATTCAAATGATGAATTCAAACACGCAGCGTCCAAATAATGGTCCTCAACCACAATCAGCATATGAACCAAGAAATTCTGGATTTTCAAATGAAAGATATTCAACTGATGATCGTTATTATGACGATACACAAAGTTATTCATCACCACCAAATCGATACAACAATGATTATGACAGGCGAGATTATCCACCACCAGGACCAAAATATGATCGTTATGATGACTATGGATATGAAGAAGATTACAGAAGACAAGCACCACCAATGAGAGGACGTGGAAGAGGTGGATATTATGAAACTGATCGACGTGAATATCGAGGAAATCGTCCAAATGATCGTTTTGAACCACGTTATGATAACAGAAATGACTCCTACAGACGAGACAATTATAGAAACGATCGTGAAAGAAAGGATTATCCAAGATCAAGTCGTTATCGTGATCGTTCAAGAAGTCGATCACCAAGAAATTCAAAACCAGAACCAATGGTTGAAGATCGTCCCATGACATTGCGAGAAAAAAGAAAAAATAATGAATATCAAAGTCCATTGGCCAGAGCATGAAAATTTGGTATTAATTTTTAAGTGTCTAATCTCAACGGGTTTTCTTATTTTTTATATATTTGAAATTTTTCTGCGGGTTGTTTTTCATGCTGAATGCTCATGATTTTAATTACATTGTAATTTTGAATATTTTAAAAATAAAATGCCGTTTGATACAGTTGTGAATCACATTTCATAAAAAGTTGGGATAACATCACACAAACAAGGATAAACTTTCCTTGCAATTGGAAAGCTCAAAACTTGCTGGTGATTATGGATGCACAATTTATGGGTAAATGAGATTTTTCGTTAAACTTAACGGTAATTTTCGAACAAATTTACCGTGTCCCTTACGGAGACAATATTTCTCGGTAAATTACCGGTAAATTTACCGTGTGCATCCCTACTGATTGATGATCAACAACCGAAAAAGAACGATGCAAATATTTTTTTCTGGACAAAGCGTTGTCTCGAAGCGACTAATTACGGACGCGCAAAATCCACAATTTGTTTCACTCGTGTTTTTTACATCTTGCTTGTTTGTGTTGTAGTTTTTGTTTATTGTTCTTTATTTTAACCGGTCGTTTATTCATTAGTTGGATCAGTTTCATTTGCTTGTAATTTGTTCAAAATGTCTACTGATCGCGAAGAACTTCAACAAGCGAAACATAAGGTCAAGCTCTTGGAAAAGCAAATCAAAGATAATTTTGATGCGTATAGCGAACTGGAAGAAAAACGTGACGCTAAAATTGACCAATTGGAAGATGAAATCAAACAATTAAACAAAAAAGTAAGTTGATGGTTTTGATTACAAATTTACAACGTTTTTTCAGCTACGCGAAAAGGATAAGGAGCTCGAATTTTACAAACTATCTTCTAACGATTCAGATGTTAACACTGAGTATTCATATATTCCATGTGCTCTCTCGCCAAAGAAAGTACCATCACTCATGAATGCCACATTGAATGATCAGATTTATGACTTGCAAGAAGATTTGGAAAAAGCTAATGGAAAAATTGTTGGTTTTCTGTTCTTTGTGTTTTATAATTTTTTCATTTTAGAAAGAATTAGAAAAAGATATCAAAGACATTCGGCGTTTATATGTTGAATCTCAAGAAAAAGCAAAGGTTTTGGAAGAGGAGATCGAAAACTGGAAAGGATTGCTCGAGCATAAGACTCGTGAATGTGATCGATTGACTGCGGAGAATGAAGTATGTTTTGACTTATGATTTTTTGGTTTAATCAATTTTTTAGGGTTATATTCGTAGTATTAACAGCATGCGTAAGGACATTGATGACTTGCAACAACAATTGTTACCAGAAGCTGCTACTCAAGGCAATTCCATTTATGCTGAATTAGATATTTTGCGTAAACAAGCTGAGGAGAAAGCATTGGAATTTTTGGGTGAAGTCAAGGTTCTTAGACAACAGCTTAAACAGAAGGATGCTCAACTTTCAAAAAGCACTTGGGGTTTCAATGGTGAGAAGTTGCAAAATGAATTAGATTGGCAAAGAAGTTACAATGAAACACTTTGCAAGATCAACACGGAAATGGAGCGTGATGTTCGTGAAGCTCAAAACAAATGCATAGAACTCAAGCAATACTTGGTCAAGAAATATTCTGATGAAGAAGGATATAAAGACCTTACCAAACTTTATGAACTTTCTGAAAATCACGTCATTTTATTGACGGAACGTAACGCTAGTTATCAAAAACAATTGCGAGAAAAGATGGTTGAATTGCAAGGCGCAGTTGAACTGAAGAACACTATTACAATTCTTGAACATAAAGTCTCTGAGCTTACAATGGAAATTGCTCGTATGCGTGAGTTTTTAAATTGAACGCAATGTTATATGAATGGATTTCAGGTGCACAAGATCCTAACATGACTGGTTTTAAAGTTCAAATTGAAAAGCCAAAACTTTTACCTTCTGCTAAATTGGCTCAAAAGAATCCAATCGAAGAGCCAAAACCAACTCGCAAAGATCCTTTCTTCTTCCGTCCCAAAAAACAATAGATTTATTGATTTTGTGGTTGTCAAAAGTACAATACTAGATAAATGATATCAAACTGGTTTTTTGTCTGAAAATTATCAGAACTTTGTAAGCCGTGAGCTTTCGTTGGGGGATGAAGTTCAGGAGTCGTTTTTTTGTGCGGATTGAAAACAGCTATGCTGTTACAGCTGCACTTGATTGTGCGAAAATGCAGCTCTTTGGCTTTGTCAGTTTGATTTCATTCAAGTGATCGTACATTAATAATCGGCACTTTAATGTAAATGTTTCATCAAGAATGATGCACATTTTTGAGTTCTAAACGTGAGTTTTTTTACTGCGAATTAATTTTTGTTTATGCTTTAACAGTTTATTTTTAATTTGAAAATGTATCAAAGTAGTACCGGGCAATATTATTCGTATTTACAAAAGAACACGTACATAACTGAAGCTATTAATTGACCTGCAATTTTCATTTAACCCTGATTTCCAATTAATTCAATCTGTTAGACGCGCTCTCGATCAATCAGTTGTGATTGATGTTTTCGAAGCGGTGAATTACTTTTCCTTGTTCGAGCAGCTACTGGTGGTGCTTCAGCAGCTAAATAACCACCTTTCAAATCTATAATTTCCTTGTTAATTTGATTCTCTTTGTCTACATCCTTACTATTCATAAGTTTTTCAAAATCTCCATCAGCAATCTGTGATGGGTCTAATTTGATAGCTGGCGTTCCATTACTTCTTCTGTTCAATTTTCCTGCCAATTCATTCATCAAAGCACCATTACGTTCTTTTGGACCAATATTTTCCGCTCTGCTCATTGTTCTCCTTTCAGCTGCTTGTTTTCGCTAAAGAAAATTTCCAAATCAATCTTTTTTTTGCATTTTAATCGACAAACCTCATTTGCTATTCGTTTTTCATTCAAATCAGTCAATGCTTGTTGATAACCTTTGATGAAATTTGAAACATAAGAGAAAAATACTGATGGTTGTATTTGAGTTCTTGGATTTTCTCCATAAAACTCAACACAAGACGAGTATGTTCCTTGAGCTAACTTTTGATCTGATCTAAGTTCTTCCATGACTTTTGTAGTTGTTTGGATAAAGTTCTTCAATGTTGGAGGACTATCATCTCCTTGTAATTTATCTTCTTGTAATACCATGTTAAACATTGAATCAAGTTGACGAATATCTGCTTGAATAGATTCCAAATTAATATGACATGCAGCGTCAACACATCTCAATTCATCAGGAAATTTTGACAAATCAGGAAATTGTTCTGAAATTACTTGGGCAATAGCATGTAATAATGTCAATTTGTGATCATAAGGACTTTTCAACACCCTTAAACTATCCAAACTTGATAATTTGAATCCATAAGCTGCACCACGTCTTTTTCCATTCAAATAATTACCAAATGACAGAATGATTTCTAGAATTTTTGGAAATAATTTTGATTCTCTTAAAGCCACAGATGCTGCGGTTATATTTGTCAACGCTGGTTTCAAAAGTCTGACACTTTCTTCAAAGCTTGCCATAAAAGACATGATTTTTAATTTGAAAGTTAATCGTTCAATATTGATTAACCCCGCCACAAATTGATCTTCCGGCGACAATCCATCGAAGCCATTATTTTTCATGCTGTATTCTTTATAAGTATTGACTTCTTCTTCATTTGGAACTACTGTCAACAATAAGTCAACAAGTTCCGATGGAAACATTTTCAAATCCAATCGATGAACAGCAATCATAATTTCATTGATGGAACGTCCCAATTTTCTTCTTGTTATGGCAATATTTTGCAGCCTCTTAGTAGACAGCAAAGTATTGGTGCTTTCTTTTTCTTTTGTTGAACTACTAGTCGATGGTGCTGGGGAATGTTGTCCAGAATCCATCATGCTTGAATTGCCATCAGGTACCTTGAAGTTTTCTTCCAGAAAACTGAAATCAATCTTGTCATGAAGCTTTTCGTCATTGAGATCCATGAATATTGTTCCTTTCACTTGCGTTGGATTCATTGAAGACCACGTTAATGGCGGTAGCTTATTTTTTGGTTGCAAAACCCGTCTTAATGTGTTGAACCTTGGATTATCTACACCATTTGCAAGTTTGAAATTTGGTGGTGGTCCTGGCGGTGGTGGCGGACCAGGTGGAGGTGGTATACCGCTTTTTAAATTTGGCGCTGGTCCTGGTGGAGGAGGTGGTGGTGGTACTGATCCTGAATTTGAAATCAATGGTGGAGGCGGAGGAGGAGCAGGTGGTGCATTGGTTGCAACAGGTGCTAGCTTCCTTTCTGGTGGTTCAGGTTTTTCAGTTCCAACTCCATTTTCTACAATTGATGGTTGTTTCACTGGTCTCTTCTGGAGCAAAGTAATTTCTTTCTCCATGGTTTCTTTCAAACATTCCATCTGTTCCACTTTCAACTGTAATTTTGCCATCTGTTGACGTGTCGCTTCGATTTCTTTATTCTTCAATTCTAGTTTTTCATCCCGCACTTTCATGGAAGCTTCAGCATCATTAATCTGTTCTTGTAACTTGGCACGACATGCCCAAAGTTCAGTTGTGGCTTGTTGTTGTTTTTCACGTGCCAAAGATAGCTGTGATTGTAATTCATCAAAGTTTTGTTTGTATACAGGGACCATGTCTGCTAACTCCATTAGTTTCTTAACATCTATTGTATTATCAATATATGACTGTCGGTGTGTTTGCAGTGATTCACATTCATTGTCCTCTAATGACTAAATCATGGTATTTAAAACTAAAACATTTAGGAAAAAAAACTTACGTCTAAATAATTATCAAGTCCAAGCATTGTGAATTCATGTTGTAATGAAACTCTATAATTACATTCCTCAACTGAATGAACCAACATGTTGATCAGTTGCATCAAAGATGATAAAAATTCCACATTAAATTCTGAGGGATTTTTGAAAAAATAAAACAATGTGCTAAATCTTGATCTTTCATTGTATTCACGTTGAAATCTTGAAAATGCATCCACCACCAATTCATGTCCATCATTTACCAAACAAATTGCTGATAACAACGCTGCAACTAATGATTTCGTCCTAAAATTTCGTAATCATATCTTTTGAAAATGTTAAAATCTTACTTCAAACTTGGATGTAAAATACACCGCGTCAAATTGTAAATTGCTTCTGGATCAGCAAAAACTTTGTTGAAACCATCTCTGTTATTCATTATTGCCCTGATTGACAAAACACAAATGTGCAAATCATCTTCGATGTCTTTTTCACTCATCATATTCTTCTGAGATTTTGATGTTTTCATGGAAAATGAAAATTTTCTGTGTAATTTTGGTGATGATGCTGAATTGTCAAATGTTGTATCAAGTGTGTCATCCATTGGCATATTTTGTAATAATATTGGTACAGTCGACAATGAATCACGATTTAAATACATGTATTGGATGATATAACGTAATCCATTATGTTGATCATTTAAAAATTTCCTCACCCAATCTATTGAATTTGTTCTTAGAGAAATTTCAATATGTTTCAATAATTGAGTTGTAGATAAATCACCAACAATTTTGAATTTCTTTTTCTGAATTTTTCTATCAATGTAAACTTTCAATTTTTCTAAATAAATTGCTGGATCTGTTCCTTCATTGACCAATTTTTGATCTCGTACCAATGTCCATTTTTTATCCAAGCTGCATTCTCTTAGCGCCCGTACTTTATCTGCTGGCAAATCCATTTTTTTCTGCAAAAAATCATTTTTGTCAATTTTCTGCAAAATAAAAAAAACTAACAATGACATTTTCAAACTGTTCCAAAACTTGTTCATCTGATGGTCTCATAGAAGAACGTCTTTGAAGACTATCATCATTGTACAATATACCGCTTGATGATATCGGCGGATCGGTCATTGCCTGTTCAATTCTCGAATAAATGCAAAAATTCTGAAACAAAACAGAATTTAAAAAGCAAAAGCTAACATGCTTTTCAAACAAAAAAAAACCAACAAACGCGTTTTCGTGAACGTTCGTATAAACGTTCACAATTATAAAAAAACTATTTGGCAATTGGAAATCAACAAAAGTCGGAAGCTTAAAATGAGAAATGTCTAAGAATACGCGCAAACACGACACGCAAGCTTGAATTTTTAAAAAGAATAAGTCAAAAAGGAGAAACAAAAAAAATTTACATAAATATTTTCCTGAGGGCCGGAATGTGACTAAAAAAATTTTTTGAACAATTAGCAAAAAAAAACGGATCCTGTTCTCTTCACGCTTCAATTTTTTGGTTCTAACAGAAACAAGAAAATGAAAATATGAATTCAAAAAAGGGAGTGTCAAAAAGAATTTTAATTGAAAAAAAAAATAAATATTTATGAATAAACGAACAGCTGAGGACAATACAAGATGAATCATAATAATTGAAACAACAAATTCAAAATGAAAACACTTGAAAAAAAACATTACTCACAAAGTTTGACAAACATCCAGCTTCTCTTTTTCTTCCGGAAAAAATGAATCTGATAAAAAACAAAAAGATAAACTTCTTCCTATAAATCGAGCTTTTTTGAATATAAACAACTTGAAAAATGTTTAAAAAATTGACAAAGAACAATACAACCGGTTAGGGCAACAAAAAACCTAATTTTGTGACAGTTGTTAAATGTCGCAATCCAAAAAAATTAGAAGATGACTCACAAAAACTTCTTACACTCCTTGAAAATAAATTTTTTTTTTCAATGCTCAAAGATCTAACGTTGACAAAAAAATTCAATTCTAAAATTAACAAAAATGTTTTACGTTTTTAGTTCCAAGTTTGGTAAAATTTGACTTTGGCATAAAGCTGTGGACAACGTTCCAGAAAAAAAGTGGACAGCTGTCCACCATTTTTTCCATTCAAATATCGGAATGGCAAAAAGGCTTTTTTCCTTTTTTTAGCCGCAACTAAATTGTCAATGAGCAAACGTTCTTATAAAACATTTTCCATTTTATGGAAAAGCAATCTTGGAAGAAAGCGACAAATAAGCCATTCATCTGCGCAAATTGAAACATTCAGTTATTGTAAATATTTTAATCTTGATTGAAAATCTGATGAAAATTATTGAATTATCAAATTTTTTTTTGAAAAAAAATTTAAAATCAAAGATAGACATGCACGTGACTATTGATCATTAGAAATAAGTCCAAAAGACCGATAATCACAAATTTTTGACAACTTGACTTGCAGTCTTGTCTTATTTTTGACGGCGATATAAAAAAAATTATCTGCAGTCTATTTCTTACGCGCCACATTTTGGATTAAACGTCAATAACGATAAAGATCAGCTAAACTGTCAGTCAAAAATGTCTTCAATCAAATTATTATTATTTATAGTTATTGATTTTATATTAAAACCAACTCAATGTTTTATCCTAACTTGTTATGCACCGTATGTTTAACCAATTAATCTTGAGGAAAAAAATGAGACAAATCTTTTTTTTAGAATGAATTCGCCAGGCGCAGAAAAAATTGATCCTAATTTATGTACTCACTTACTCCTAATTGGTGGAACATTTGTTGATACAGATGGTTTGATTCTTCTTCCTAAATCAATAGAAGTTCAACCTTTTGTAAAACTAAAAGAAAAAAATTCAAATTTAAAAATTTTAATGACCTTAACACCAAATAACAGAATCATGAGTCAAATTGTAAGCAAAAGAGTCATCTTAAATAAATAAACATTATAGGTCCTAGATGACGGTTTAATGGAACAAATGGCAAATACTCTGGTATATTACATGATCAACAACAATTTAGACGGTTTTGATATAGATTGGGAATTTCCTGTTTGGTCATCAGATGCTAAAAAAACTGACAAAAAAGGATTGTCAACATTTTTGAGCGTAAGATAATTTAATACGGCACATAAAATTCATTTTTTTCTAGTGTCTAAGAAACAAATTTGATGGAGCCCACAAAAATCTACTTTTATTTCTCACGGTTGGCGCCCCTTATACCATTGCAAAAAAAGGCTACGATATTTCAGCAATAAACAAGTTGAAATTGACTTTTAAAAATAAAATAACAAAATATCTCTTTTAGATACGTGGATTATTTACAAATTATGACCTATGATTTCCACGATGTTAGCCATTTGGAACCAATAACTGGATTCAATGCTCCATTGAGAGCTGCAAGTTATGAATATTTGATTTTGGCAAAAATGAATTCGGTTTGTGCAAAAAACAAAAATAAAAATATTGGAAATTTCCAGGATTATTCGGTCAGATACTGGCTAAGAATGGGACTCCAAAGGAATAAAACAGTATTTGGAGTTCCTACTTACGGCAAAGGATTTAGACTACTAAGTAAATACTTACATTATCCTTATGCACCTGCTGTTGGACCATCAAAATATGGAAACACGCTTGGATATACAACTGTAAGCAAAAAAAAATGAAAAATAAAAACACTGATTAAATTTCAGGTTTGCAATCTAACAAATCAAGGCTACACATATCATTGGAATTCAGCAGCTGCCACGCCTTACTGGGTAAACGGTTATCAATGGTTATCTGCGGAGAATCCTCGATCAGTACAAGAAAAAACTAATTATGCAAAACAAATGAATCTAGCAGGAGTAATGATTTTTGGATTACACGCGGACGATTATGATTCCAACTGTGGGGGAGAAAGATATCCACTGACTACAGCAATACATAAACAATTGTACAATTGAAAAATTATATATGAAAAGATCATAAAACAATGATTTTGATTGTTGAACTTGGAACTTTTCCAAATTTAGAAAACGGGTAAATCAACAAAACCATGGGTTGGGTTCCCATCGCGAATCGATTCTTATTTTTAAAGTTTGACAAGCTTTTTTGAGGAGATTTTTCATAGTTTTTTGTTAGGTATTTTTGTTAGATATGGCATCAAAAGTTGTATCACGTACCAGAAAAAAGGATGTTGTGAAAGTTGTACATGGAACATTGTTGCGAACGAATATCAGGTATTTTTTTTTTGTTGCAACTTTTGATTTTTTTTCTTTCAGAGCACAAATGGCAACTGCTTCTCCTCCATTAGGTCCTCAATTAGGTCAACGAGGTATCAATGTTGCTAATTTTTGCAAAGATTTCAATAAAGAAACTGGTCATATCAAACCTGGAACCATCCTTCCTACAAGAGTTTCTATCAAGCCTGATCGATCATATGAACTTGAAATTTGTTCACCAATGTCAACATTTTTATTGAAAAGAGCTGCTGGAATAAGAAGAGGATCACAATTTGGTTCTGCTGGAGAAGTAGCTGGAATTTTATCCGTCAAACATTTATATGAAATTGCAAAAATCAAATCTCGAGACAAAACTCTTGTTGGTGTTCCATTGCAGGTAACTATTCTTGTTTTATTCATTTTCAAGTTATTTTTACAGGAAATTTGTCAAATGTTAGTTAAAACTTGTCGTACAATGGGTATCAAAGTGCAGTATGAAGATTTGGATCCAGTTGAATATGGTAAATTTTTGGAAGAAAGGCGCGAAATCATTGCAAAACAATTACAAGAATGGGCCGATAAAAAGGCTGCCAAAATGCTTAGGACTGCTTAGTTGCTTGTTTTCTTTTGGATGAATAAATGTTTGAATTTTCAAATCACTGCGCAGCAACGCCGTAACAAATTTTTTTGATGACAGTTCTTCCTAACAATTTTGTAAATCAAAGATTATAATTTCTTGCTCCAAAATTAGTTAGAAAGTGAATCTTTATTGAAATTTTAACCGGTTTTTAAATTCAAGATTCACTGTTTGCCGAATCGGAACGTCGAATGCTAATCAAATGTCGAGGACGAGTCGGATTCATTGTTGAATTAGTTCGAGATTTTTCTATGTTGTTTTCTTTTGTTTGGATAGAATCTGGCCAAATCGGCTGTCTGATAGTCGTCGGACGCATTGTCGAACTAAAAAATCATAGAAATTGCCACAGTTTGTTAATTCAAGGAAAAATGATTAGTTTTGTTACCTTTTTGGTGAAGGTGTTGTTGGATTTGATGACTTGCCTGAATGAAAACCAAATAATCTAAATGCTGAATTAGATTCTGGTGATGTTATTGGAGAATTTGGTGATTTTGGCGATGTACAAGATGCTCGACGTCGTTGTTGAGCTTGTGCCATAGCTTCACGAAGTTTTATGCTTCTCAACTGTGTTGAAAGTTGAGTAACCGTTTGAGTTCGATCATGAAGTTCGGCTGTTAATTGTCGAATTCTATCTTCCTAAAAAAATTGATGATTAAAAGTTGAAAACTTTCAAAACTTGCATGATGACTGAGTTCATCTTTGTAAAAAGCAGTTGTTCTTTCCAATGTTTTTTCCAAAATAACAGTTTTACGCTGATTTTTTGATAATTCTGTTTGTAATTCTGAATTTTTTTGTTGTTCTTCTTCTAAACGCTTTTCAAGTTCTTTTATTTTGTCATCATCAACTGGAGAATTGCTAACATTAAGTTTCCTGTTCAATTCTAAAATTTAATCCAATTTCTCTTTTTTTCAAAAATTTAAAATGAATGTTTCTTACCACGATTAATGGCCATTAATCTTTCAATTTCAGCATGTAAATGTCCAAGCATTTGAGCATTTTGATTTTGAATAAAATTAATTTGAGCTTTTTCATGAATTCTCCATAATTGATCACGTTCTAATACAGCTTCATGAAGTTGATGATGTACAGAATTATTTGGCATTTTATCACATATTTCAACCATAATTTTTCAAAAAAGAAACCACAAATGTTTTGAACACACCCGTCAAATTAAAAAAAAAAAAGAAAACCGTTTCTAAAAAAATTTTTTTGATTGTAAAATTTGAAATACTCGAATTTAAAATTGTCACAAGACAAAAAACCTTTTTTTTTCAACTTTGAAATTCAGTAGTGGCAAACAGATTCATAGAAAAAAAAATTTCGCGCAAACACTGGCCATTACAAAAAAAATTGAAAAAAAAGTCAAATAAAACTCAAAATGAACAAGACCTTTTATGATGCCGCATCATTTTCTATTTATAAAAATTTTTTTATCCATCAAAAACCATATTTTTTCTAGAAAAAAAAATTGACGTGTGATTATCTCAAGTCATAATCGGTTTTTCAACGTCAGAAAAAAATTCTACAATTTTCAAATTCGAAGATTTTGGAGGAAAAAATGAGAAAAGAAAAAATTTGTGACGTTTTTTTTTTAAAATTAAATTTTTTTCAAAATCTTTTTGGTAACAATTTTCATCCAAAACATCTGGAAAAAATTGCGTGTTAGCAAAAAAAAATTGTTGAATCAATACAAGGACGTGGACTTTGCATTAGCTGCAAAAAAAATTTGTTCCAAAAAAATCCAGTCTTTCCAAAAGAAAAAAAAAGTTTGTTGAAAAAAAAGCTTTGAAAATTTATAAAAAAAATAAACTGAAAATTTTTTCATCCAATAAAAAACAACTAAAAATTTATAAAAATCTATTCAGATTGAACTTTGCAAGAATTGGCAGTTGGAGAACAATCATTATATTCTTTTAATGATGGATTATCAAGATCACCACGATTACCTTTTATATCCGATGCAAGTGCATGTCCAAAATTTTTAACACATGCACAACGATATGATTTTGATTTGGAATTAAATAATTTTCTTGGTACACCAGCCCAATCACGATTTATTCCACCACTTTTTGTTGTACACCAAACACGTCCACCTTTATCTTTACTCCACTCTGAATTGCATGGCGGAAAAACTTCATTTTCTTTTAGTTGTTTTTCTTTCCATGAAATAGCTTTTTCTAACTGTTCTTTAACCTAGAAAAAATTAATTTTAAATTCAAAACAAAAACAAATGTTTAATTACCTCAATCAAATGTTGAGTTGGTTGTCCTTTATGATCATAATAAGCTCCTTCAACAACACCAACAGCTTGGTAATCTTTTTCATAAAATTTCACCCAATCTAAAATACTCAAAAGTTCTTGTTCAGATAATCCATGGACTCCATCACTTAAACCGGATTCAGAAAAATCACCAGTAACAAAAGCTCTTGTTGCATCTTTGCCTAAAAAAAATCATGAAACGCCCAAAAAATGCTTCAAAATCTCACCAGCAAAGAAATGATAACCTCCACCAGGTGCATAATGTTTCTTTCCTTTAGAAACATCATAAATGCGTCCTAATAATGCCAAATAAATCGGTTTTGATGGCCTGGAACCATCAAACAAAGCTAGTTGCTCCTTGGTAAAGATTGACAACTCTGAAACACATTTTTGAGAAAATGTTCATTTAATCATGAAACAAACCATTTGAATCAGTCAAAATCTTCCCAACATGGTCAGAATGTGATTTGATTGAAGATTTGAAGCTTAATGAAGATAAACCAACTGATTTTCGTATTGTTTCCACCGCGTATTTCACGAATTCAATCTAAAATCAAAATGCAAAAATGTTTGATTGTTTCGTTTTTTTTGACTTACTTCATATAAATTTTCTATCATCCAATCAACTGTCGGCCTTATCGGAATTTGAATATCATTCACCGCAATCAAAAAAGAAATTATTGCAACATTTGCTGCTATCAAAATTAAACCAGTTGTTAACACATTTGCACGTAAAGGTGTCGAGGTCAAACTACCATTTTTTACAATTTTCCCCATGATTACATTTGAAAATAAATTTTTGATACAAAAGAAATCTTATAATCTACATGTAACAATCAATGAGAACAACGAAGGGCTTTCATAAAGACAAACGGCTCTTACCGCCTGTTCGTTCACTTACTTGTTCGTTTACCTTTGGCTCAGCTGTCCGGTCGGTTCCCGCCATTCTTTCCAGCTGAAATTTTTTGCGCGCGACTATTTTTCTTTGAAAATTTGTCGTTGTGTTTTGCATGCATTTTTGTTGTCGATCATTTTATTTGATAATTTTATCCAAAATTTCTTTTTTTTGTACTAATTTTTGATGTTTTTAGGTAAGTTATGATTACAGAAACATGTGAAAATCAATTTGATGCCATGTCACAAAAGTTGACAACTCAAGAACTCAGAATAACCCAGCGTGCATTGGAAGAAATGAAGTAAGTTTTTATCTGAGATTATTGTTTTAAATAATGATTATATTTTCAGGAAAGAATATGAACAACTAAAAGTACGTGAACAATCATTAATGGAAACCACCAGATGGGAAAGAGGAAGATCTAAAGCTCATGAAGAACTCGCCACATCATTGCAAGCCGAAGTTGACAAACTACAAGATGAAAAAGAAGTATTAGCAAAACAAGTCGATAAATTAACCAAAGAAAATGCCACTTTACGTAATCAAGCAACTGAAGGAAAATTAAGGAATCACATGGAACACGAAATCATTGATTATCGAACAAAAATAGCTGGTTTAGAATCCAAGTTATCAAGAAGACAAATTGAATTTGAAAGATCAGAAGAAAATTTAAGAAATGAAATCGACAGGTTACAATCCATGGTTGATGCTACACAAATGCGTTTAATGAATGATTCATATGGTAAAGAAAGTTCCAAGGAAAATTTCAATTCATCAAATGTAGAGGAGCTGAATCAATTACATTACAAAATGGGGGCATTAACTGCCAGAAATGATACTTTAAAAGAAGAAATTACGCGTTATTTAGCAGAAAAAGCTGATTTTGAACATGAAATCAATTGTTTGAAAGAAGAAGTTGATGCATCAAAACGGATGATTCAAAATTTGCAAGAAATGTTAGCTGAAAATGAAGGTTTTAATGATTCAATATCCAAAATGCATTCAGAAGAAATGAATCGAGTTAAGAATCAAAAAGCTGAAATTCGTTGTGAATTGTTGAGATTGAAGAAAGAACATCAGAAATTAATGCAAGACATTGAAGACGGAGTTGTTGGACCAGATGTTACAAAACTCGAGTCAGAAATCAATGAATTGAAGAAACAATCACATGATCAACAAATCAAATTAGAAGAAGCAGAAAGATTATTAGCGGAAACGGAAAGTACAAAGAAAGGTGAAATTGAACAACTGAAGCTTGATCTGTTGCATGCAACAGAGGAAATGTCAACCATGAAGCAAATAATGAAAGTTATGGATGAAGAAGCAGAAAGTTCATTGGTAAGTTCATCTATTCATTATTTTTATATGAATGAAATTACAGAAAAAACTCCAAAAAGAAGTCAAAAATAAACTGGAAGCGCGTGAGCAAATTGAAGAATTGAAAAAAGAATTGTCAAACTTGCAATCACAAATCAATGATAAGAATGGTCTTGAAGAAGAATTAGCAGCAATCAAAAGTGAAAATGAAAAACTTCTTGATAAAATTGCATATTTGGAAAATGAAATTAAAGAAACTCACACTGATCATCGTGAAGAATTAGCAAAATTAGCCAAGCAGTTGAATGCAAATCGAACCAATACAATTTCATTGGAAATGCGACAAAAAGAAGAGTTATCCAAGAAAGTCACTGAATTGGAAGCTGAATTGCGTCAGAATGAATTAACTGTTCGTTCACTCCATCGACAAGTTGAACAGAGTAAAGCTGAAGTACATTCAGCTGAAAAGGCGGTAAATTATTTTTTCGAATTATTTTTCATTGTTTTATGCATTTTTAGTTATCCGATATGAGAGAAAAGCAAAAGTCCATCGTTGCTGAGAATACAGATTTAAGAAAAGCATTGAGTGATGCCATTGGTAAAATTAAATCAGCAAATGAAAAAGTTGAAAGTTTGACGACGACAATCAATGAACAAAAAGAAGAAATTGAACGGTTGCAAGAAAGGCAAAACCAGCTTTATGATCAAGTTTCTGAATTGAGAGAAGAATTGCAGCAGAAAGATGATAATATTGCCTATTTACAGTCTATTGTTCAACCAAAAAAGCTTGAAAAGTTAAAAATTGTCAACTCACAGTCGACTCTTGTAACTGGACCAGATGATGAAGCAGAAATTGAATTGTTGCAAAGAAAAAGAAGTGAATTAGCACGTGAAGTTGCAGAAAAAGCAAAGGCGTTGCAACAAAAAAAGGAACAAATTGTACCACTGGTGAAAGCTGATAGTGTTTGCAGTGGTAGCAGTTTTGAAAATCGGAATGAATCACTTAATGGTTCTCGGAGTAGAATTGGAACAATGAGACATGATATTCCACATCGATGGTCAAAATTATTTGTAATGGTGATGACTCCAAGATGCGAATCCTGTTATGAGAGCATTCCAAAGTTTTCTCATTATTTGCGTTGCAAATCATGTGGACTTGTTGTTCACCAACATTGCCAATCATCAGTATTGAATACTTGTGGTTTACCAGCAGCATGTGCTAATTTTTATGTTGATCATCATACAGTTCCTGATGACAAAATGTCTGGATGGGTCAAAATTTGGAAATCATGTGATACACCAGGTACAAAATGGTGTAATGCTTACGCAAGTTTAGAAGGAAATATTTTGTCATTTTATGAAACAGATGTAGCTTTGGCCCAACATGATGCCCCAGTTTTGAAGGTTGATTTATCACAAGAAAGATGGAAGATTTACAGTCAAACAGGTAAACCAATCAAAGGAATTGAATCAAAGAATGCTGATTGTTTGATTGAAATCAAATTGAGAAATATGTCGTTGTTCATGTTGACAAGAACACCAGAAGCTAAGAAATCATGGATTCAAGCTCTACAATCAGCAACTGATCGCAAAATTTTGGAAAGAAATAATTCAAATCGTCGTATTATGTCTATGTCAATTGTTCTTAGATTGGAAAGACCCTTATTGAAATTCCAATGTACAGAAATTTATGATGATTGGTTATTGATTGGTACACCTCAAGGGTTGTTTGTGACAAGTTTTGCACAGCCAAGAATGCCATTCCAAGTTGCAGGATTGTCAAATGTTTCTCAAGTAAGTTTTTTTTCTTATTTTTGATGAATTTAAATAATTTTTTAGTTGAAATTAATACGTGATCACAATTTATTGTTTGCAATTGATGGAGTTGAACGTAATGTTGTTGTTATTCATACTCGTCAACTGGATGTAGCTTTTAATTCTGGACATGCACCAAGTGTTCAGCCAACAACTTATTCTAATCTGGCCGCTGCACATTTGATTGAAGCAAGTGAAATTCATCATTGCAAAGAAAGGTATTTGTATGTTGCAACTGCTGATGGGATTACTGTTTTTCATTACATGCCAAAGAAGGATATGTTTGTGCCATCAGTTGACATCAAATTGGAAGTGCCAGCTATGTGTCTTTTGTCATGTCCTGATGGATTTGTTTTTGGATCCGATTCATATTTCTTTGTTAGAGCTGGTGGTTGGAATCCAAGCAGTTTTGAGGCAAGCTGGCCACCAGATCTTCCTGTTGGTGTTGTCAAAATCAGCGATAACGAAGTTTTGGTTGTCAATCACAGTGAGTGGTGTTTTTTCCATTGCTTTTCATTTGGCTTTTTTTTAGATTCTGGTGTATTCACGACTCCTCAAGGTCAAAGAACAAGAGAAGGTCTTATTGATTGGGTTAGAATTCCTGTTAGTGTAACATACATCGAACCATATTTGTTTATTGTTTATACCAACACAATCTCTGTCGTTAGAGTTTTGCCGCATGATGAAGCTCAAGATAAAGGTATACTCGTTGAGGAACTCGAAGGTTATCGTGCTCCTACTGCTCGGGTTACTGGTTTTGGCAAAACTAATTCTGATGTTTTGGTAACAGTTATGAATGATAATTGTGTTGAACTAAATTGTTTTTCTTTGGTAAGTGTTTTTTATTTTTTTTCTCGTCTAATTTTCAATTTTCAGAAGAATCATTTGAAAAGAAAAACCACTAGTTCAACATCTTACACACAACAGCCGAATAAACGTCGTTTTTGATATGTTCAGAAAGTGTGCGAGCAAACAACTGTAAGTTCATCGTATTCATGTTGGTGCCCAAATTCTTGTTTTATTTCCTCAAGTACAGGGTGTTTCATTTGTTTCTTTACGATGTTTTTCTTGAATAACTTTTTTCATTTTCAACGGATTTGGATAAATTTTTTTTTATTTTGAAGCCCCTGGCATGCCATTTTATGTTGTAAAAAACTTTTTATCAAACAATCGTGTTAGGACCGCTGAATTTACAAATTACGAAAATGTGCGTTTTACGCGCTTTTTAAAAAGCAATTCGATTTGCTTCGCATTTGGTTATTAACAGTTTGATA
>CABFKL010003386.1:46795-57958 GCA_901765185.1 Panagrolaimus sp. JU765 | reverse complement strand
AATGATGACCTTAATCATAATTATTCTCAACAAAAATTATTAAAAATTTTTATGGCGAGTTATGCTTGATTTTTTGCGATTTTCCTTAAAAAAAAACAAAAAGAGCCGAGCAAGCGCGAGCTGCCGCACACAAAGAGAGAGGCTCCGCCTGCTCCTTTTTTTGCAACTGCGCTTGCAACTGGCAGGTCCCATTTTCCTCTTGTCAGTCTTGCAGTGGCCCATGGACTTTTTTGAGAATTATCATTTAGATATACTGACGCCATGTTGGAAGCGAAATATGTTTGAAAAAATTGAACTTCTTTTGCACAAATCGTTAAAGACAGTTTCTTCTTGAACGGTGTCCCCCAGTCTAACAAAAGTAGTGCCAAAATTGATCATCGAACGGAAGAGATTGCACGTTTGTTTGCAAACGCGTTTCGGTTTGGTCATGTGGTTCCGATCGACACTCAAGAGCTACATAAATGTCCAACATCTCCACATTTGAAACAAGCTGTTTGGCCTTTTTTAGAGTGATATGATACCATTTTAAAAAAACTTTATTTTAATCAGTGAGCTCTGAAAAACCAGATTAGAAATATCCCGCATCCAAGTAACAAGTAAAAGTTGTGCACAGCAGTGATCGTTTAGGAGAGATTCTGCTTGCGGTAATAGAACAATCAATAGTTGTCCACTATTAATGATATATAGTTTTGAATCAGCATGTTAAAAATATGAATGAAAATTACGAAAACGAAAAGGATATAATCGATGAAATCTAAGTTTCTATCGGGAAATCTTGTCATTAATTACCCGTTGATATTGATTTAAATGAATTGACTAAACTAAGAATAACTAGTGCTTATGAGAAGATTTGGTCGATTTTTGATTTGAATGATTGCGAGTGAAAAAATTCTTTAATTTTTCACGTGCCATTCCCATTGTCCCTGGTGAAGATGACTGCGATCCAATCGTTGAATGCGGTTTTGGAGATGCATCACCTGATGATGTACTCATTGCACCGGTTAATATTGGCATAACACCTTCTTGTAACACAGATGGCGATGATTGACGTCCACGAACATTAGGCTGTTGAATCGGCATTTGTGTTTGATCAATATTGTTATGAATTAACAATGTTGTACCATTTAACACTGGAGCTGAATCAGTTTGTGATAATGCATCAGCCTTTGTGACCTGTGTCTAAAAAAATTATGGGATTAATGAATAATAAACAGTTCAACTTACTCTTGCTGCTAATGCCGTCAATTCATGAACAGATGCACTTGTTGGAAAACTTGGATGTTGTTGATTTTGTGCATAACGATTAACTTGTGGAGGATATGGATGCATTTGTGGTTGTGTTCGATAAGAATTTGGATACATATGATGATAATGATAACCAAATGGATTACGCTTTCTTATTCTTCGTAAACTCAACAATTCATTTCTTTGTCTTTCCAACAAATATTCAAGTTCAACTTTGTGTCTTAAAAGAATGGATTATTTTCGTTGATAAATAAGAATCTTACTTGGTAAGTAATCTTTGAATCAATTCATCATCTTCTTGATCATATTCATCTTCAAGCTGAAAAAAATTATTAGCTAAAATCAAGATTTTGTAAAGTTTTTTGTCAATCTACAACCACAACCACAATTCAAAAAATAAAAAAACCAAAAAAGCCATTCAACAAATTTTGTAGCAAAATATTTTGATCATAGCTTTAAAATGGGATAAATTTTTTAGCCATTATTTGTTTTAAACCAAAAATATAAGCAAAACTTGCCACCAAATGTTCATTTAAACAAGCAGTTGAACAACATGGAGGATGATGACCAAGTGAACCTGTTGTTGATGGATGAAACATTGCATAAGGTAGATAACACAAATGCTGTTGACTTTCATGATGATGAATATAATGATCAGTTGGTTGCCCATTCAAATGATGACTTGGAGATCCAGAATGTATATTACTTCCAGGCTGTAATGGAATATGTGATGGTTGTTGATGTGGCAACTGAGCATGCGTCTGAACATTGATATCTTGGTTTCCATAATGAACTGTTTCATTTGCATGGGTTTGAGTACATGAAAGCGTTGAATGTGATATAGAACTTGGTGGTTGTGCATTGAGCTCTATTGTACCACTAGGAGTTTCAAGACCAAATGCAGCGACAGAGGTGCTTCGTTGCAGTGGTGAAGATGGTGCAGAAAGCTTTGGATTTAATACTGGATTATTTATATTAGGATTTTGTGTTGAAACGGCTTGGAATGTATCAAATACTGGATTTGAAGATAAGTCATTTGCACTTGATTGCTGCATTTCAGACAAAGCTGCCGCTAATTGAGAACGATTTGGTGCAAGAACAGTTGATGTTGATCTACTGAAGGCTTGTGACAATGCTGAATCCAGTTCTTTGATATCTGCAATCAACGGCGCTTTCTTTCTTCCACCACTATTTGCTGTTGAATTTGCTGAATTTGATGCTGTGGCTGCAGCGGTGCTGGGTACTGACACATTTGCAGCAGGTGGTACTCCAATTACAGGACTTTCAACATTGACGTTAGATGGCAATATTGATGGACGTTCAGGTACACTTGAAGAGGATGAGTCGGTGAATATTTCTGGTGTGGACGTGACAACACTTGATATGACAGCGGAATCAGGACTTGGCACAATTCCAGTATTTGCCGTTTCAACTGGCTAAGAATAAAAAAACGATAAAGCTTGACAAAGGACAAATAAATCAACAACGAAAACAAAAGCAACACATACTTAGAAATATGCTAAGCATGGCCACAATTAAGTTACAACACTAAAAAATAAATTCAAGTAACCAACCTGAGACAATTCTTGTGGAGTCAAATCTTCAGGATAACCTGCAACCATTCTGACATTAGGATTAATTGTGGTGTCAAAATTCACACCAGGCAATGTCTGAAAATTGAATTGAAATGATTATTGATTGGTTATTTACTCACTCGTTGTAATGCTGAAGCCAAATCATTCAAACTTTCCAATGGAACATTTTGAGGCAAAATTGTGGAGTTTGTCATTGATGGATTAACAGTTCCAGCCGATGAATTAGGAATTGATGTTGAGGATTGGACAGATTGGGCAAAATCTTCGGGTATAACAGATCCAGCACGACTCAAACCTGGCCGATGAGTAGTTGCAGTTGTAGAGGCGGTTCCATCAACATGATCAATTTGCTTATTTGTCAATTGTGCCAATTTTTCATTCAATTCTGCCAATGGATTATAACTATCAGCCAATGTTGGTGGCGGAACTTGAGTCACAGGTTGTGGAGGAGCAACTTGTTGGGATGTTTGGTTTGTGGCATGAACAAGATGCGGACTACCATTTGCTACCACTTCTGATTGCACTCCGCTTACTTTTCTCAATTCACTATCCAACAATTCTAACGTGAAATCTGAAGCGATTGCAGAATTAGTTGTCAGTGGTTTGGTTCCATGAGAAATTGTTGATTGAGTTGAAGACAAATTTGCGCCAGACATTTTCTTCTCAACCGATGGTTGTTGTTGTTGAATGGGTGGTTGGTTTATTTGTTTTTGTTCATTTGCGCTTGCTGTGGCTGTTGTTGCCGGTGGTGGTGGATTACTAGAAGCTATAACAGGTTGAACTTGGAAACGATTAGTTTTAGCTGCTGTTTGTGCACTTGGTGTATTTGGCGCACTCAATTTAGGATCATTAAACGCAGGAGCAGATGATGTTGGATTCAAATTTGGTGCTGCACTCAATTTCTAAAAAATAAAACATTAATTCACATTTTGTTAATTAATGAAAAAAATGAACAAAAAACAAAGCGTGTTTGTAGAAAAAATTAAGAAGGACGTACTCGATGATCAACATCAACATATTCTGAAGTTGCTGGCAATGGTAAAGTTGTTGCTGGAACATTAGTTGGTGTCACAGTAAACCGCTGTTTTTGTTGTTTCAATGCCGTTGATAATGCTGCTTCAGCATTTGATAAAAGTCCGGCAGATTCTGGAACGGTTGAAGTTTGAATTGGAGGTTGTTCCTCAGTTGGAGACATTGCTGATGGAGGTTGCGGATGTACTGGTGACTGAAAACGATAAAGCTTATGACAGGAAGCATAAAAATCAAATGAACATAAGGAAAAATTGAAAGTTTGATTATCAACAAATGTTAATAGCATAGCTTGCTTGTAAGAAGAACGACCACACAAATTTAACGTTTTGAGTTTTTCACCTCCTTTGTTCAACGGCAAAAAGTGTGTTCGTCTTTCTATTAAAAACAAAAAAAAGTCTGATAGACGAAAATAAATCTTCATAAAAAAATAACTTACTGAAGCATGTGAACTTGAATGCGGTAAATCCTGGGACATTTGTCGAGTGATTGTGATTGGATCAAACAATCCAGTTGTTAGGTCAATGAACGAACAAAATTTTTGTCCATTAATTTTTGTTGGATCGCTTTTGACACCTTGAATTATTTTTTCCAATAATTCGACAACGGCTGGTACGTATTGTTGGGAAATACAATCTTGATCAACTAATTTTTCAGCAATAATGTTTGGCTTATCAGAATCTGGAGCAAATTGAAAAACAACTGTTTTATATGCGGTGTCGAGCTTACAACTGACAAGCTGAAAAAATTCATCGATTATGCAATCAGAAAAATTGCTGTCAAAAACGTACTGATTGTTGTGGGTTTCCTTCGCTTAAAACTTGTTTAACTTCCATGATTATTTTCTTTTTAGGTTTTTTCACAGGAGGAGCGGTCAATTGTTGATTTGCAACACCGGCTACTGTTTCTTGAGCAGGAATTGTTTGTTCAGGATTTGTCGAAGACGGCACTTGAGAACCCATCAAATTGGACGGAGGAACCGGCTGAGATTCCGAAACGTTTGCCGTGGAAGGCATAGAAGTAACCGGGTTTGGTACTGATGCTGTTGACGGAGGTACTGTTTGAGCATTTTCAGCGTTATCAGCTGCTTGCTTTTCACGTTCTCTTCGAGCTTTGATTTCTTCTTTGACCGCCGCTTCTTCCGCTTTTCTTTCTTCTTCTTCCTTTTGACGTTTCATTTCAGTTTGACGATATTCACGATCTCTTTTGAATGCATCAACTTTATCTCTAATTAATTTAGTGATTGTTGAAGTATCACTGTCCGGAATGTGTTGTTGTTCAATCATTTGTTGTACAACTTCTTCTGGACGATCTTGTTCAATGTCAAAAGCAAATTGTAAACCTTCATTTTCCTTGAATTTATACTGAGCTCTCTTTTTGTCATCTGGTACCCGTAATTGCATTTGAATCTTAAACAATTTCAATTAAGAATGCTTTCAAACAATTCCAAACACAAACCTCAGTAGTGTTGCTCAAAATTTCTTGCTCACGGTTCATGATTTCAACTCTGAGACCATATTGTTCATCTAACATGAAAAATTCATCTGCCAACAGTTGTTTTGCCGTGTCCCGTTCTTCTTTTCTAACCCGAATACATCGATCAATGATGTCACGAATTTCTGGGTAAGTTTTTGGGATCCTTTCGAAGCACTGCGGCTTCACACCCTAAATGTTAATATTACACACTATCTTTATCTTAGAATTGACATACCGATGTAACTTTGCGATATATTTGAGCAGGATATTGGCATTCTGAATACGGATATTCTGAAGTCACCATCTCCAACAGGCACATCCCAAAAGCATAAATATCGACACTTTCATCGTATTGTTCTTCGTACATTTCTGGTGCCATGAATTCTGGTGTACCAATCACACTTTTTGCATGAGACTTGTTTTTCAAAGTTGCCAACCCAAGATCACCAATTTTAACACTACCAGTTGTTCCAGTGATGAAAATGTTATCACACTTCAAATCACGATGAATAACTGGAGGATTTCTTGTATGCAGGAACAATAATCCCTTCAATATTTGTCGACACCACGATTTGAGAACTTTAATATTAATTCTTTTGAAACGTTTTAGATACATTTTCAGAGTCCCAGATGTCATCAACTCGGTAACTAACACAATGTATCTGAAAATTTTTTTAAAAATATGCTTCAAAACTAATTAAATTACTTTCGTTTTCCAGTAGGATCAGGCTTTTCCCAATAATCATAAAATCTAACAATATTGGGATGCTGCAAACCTTTGAGCATTTCAGCTTCATCCCTAAATCTTTGCCTGTCAGCTTTTGAGAGCTTGTTGTCTTGCAGTTCACACCAAGCAACGGCAACACCAGTTTCTGTATCCAATCCACGGAAAACAGTTTTGAATGATCCTCGACCTAATTCTTCATCAAACTTCAGGAATCGATCATCTGAAACATTTTACTTTCAATCATTTTATTTCAACAAATCTAACCCGGCGATCGATCAATGGGAACTTCTTGGACTTCTTCATCGTCACTAACAGCTTCTTCACGTTCTTTCTTCTCTACAATTTGAGCTTCGGCAACTTCTTTGTCTTTTTCTTCTGCATAGATTTGACTTTTTTTGGCTGATTCATTGTCAATGGCACTTGTATCTTTTGCTATATCAGATTTTGAAACCGACGTAGTAGGAAATTCTGGTGATTGCATGGCAGTATCATTTGGTGATTCTTCAGCAACACTAGCCAAATGATGTTCTTTAACATCCGAATCATTGGAAACATGAGTTTTTTGAGTTTGCAAAATTTCATTAGCTTCTTCAGTGATTTGTCCAGGTGATGATGGTGGTAATGAACCTGATGATTTTCTATTTCTATCAAAAACAGATTTTTGATGAGTATGAGATCTAAGTTCAGCATCTGATGGTGATGCTTTTTCTCCAGATCTAGCCCATTTACCAGTTTTTCTTGCTGAACGCCAATCATGTTGAACTAACTCTAATCTTGATTTTTCTTCAAATGGTAGCCAATTATGGGCACTAAAAGAATAATGATTATAGATTTCAAAAAATTAAAACAAACCTAGCACTAGTGTCGACTGCTGGAGTTTCCTTTACCTTTCGAATATTTCTTCTTTTATATAACCCATTATTTGGCGTTACTGGTGTATTTGGAGTATCTGGTCCATTCTCCATTGAATTTTGTTGTGGTAAAGGTTGTTCAGCTGAAGTCGATGGTCCGACTTCTGGAGTGGTAGAATCAATTTTACCGCTCATGATCAACACAAATAATTGGTGGGCGTAAAGTGCCCGAGAAAAATGATTCTACAACTTGCTTTTACAGCTTCTAATTTTGCTGATTTCTAAATAATTTAAAAATTAAAGAATTATTTCAAAAATTTCCATAAAAAAACCAAAAATTGAATAAAAATCAATGGATGAATGTTCACGATATATTCAAAAACATGGAAAAAAATTATTCATACAATTTTGGAACATTGCCAATTCACAGACAAAATTTTCCCGTAATAAATAAGGTTTGTCCTGATGTTAGTTGATAGTCAAAACTTTTTTTTTCGGCGAACCTCATCTAACTTTTCGGTCAGAAACAAACTCGCGATAAAAAAACTAGAGTGCATTTTGAAAGTAGAAGAGAATAAGAGATATGAAGAAATACATAGCAAAAATGAGAAACATACTCTTACAGCTCATACAAACGAAAAAAATTTTTTTTCTTCGTTCGTCTAGTATTTGGGAGCCGGGGTTTCTAAAGAGGAAAAATACGTCGTTCGTTCCCCTTTTATTTTTTTTTCTTGCATAAAAATTTTTTTTTCTCCTCAAAAAATATTGCATTCTATTTTCAGCTTTTTTTCACTGGCATTAGAAGCTTTTTTGCCATTTTAGGGGCGGACCATCTCATATAGATTTGCCTTTGGCATTATTCTTTTTTGTTTTGTATTGATGCGAGTTGCGAGTTTATGCAAAAATAATTTGTTAGGAAAAAAAAGAAAAATCATTTTTTTAAATATAAATTATTTTTTCGGGTTAAGAAAAAAAAATCGAAAGAATTTCAAGTTTCAAGGAAAATAAAATTTTATAATCAAAAAAAGACATCCCGTCAGGCCAGACTTTGGTCGAAGAGATTTTTTTCCATTTTAGTGAACCAGACAAAAAAAATTTCTGACGCAGCAATTTTTGTTTGAAGAGTTTAAAAAATTTTTTTTTAGAAAAAAAGAATTGCTTAAAATGGGGTTTTACATTTTATTTCAAATTTTTTTAGGGCCAAAGAATAAGACGATTAACCAAAGATTTTGAAATGATTTTATTTTTCAAGACAGATTTTTATCTAATTTTGACTAGCAAAAAAAAAGAAGAAAATGGCGATTTTTCTTTTTGAAAAAAAAATGATCAAAAAATGTGTAAAAAGAACGGGATAAAAGTGGATATCGAACTGGTTAGACTGACCCGATGAGGAATGGTTTGGTCGCCGGCTGTTTTTTTTTGCCGTCTAGTCATGTCCCAAAAACCATCTACTTTTTTTACCAAAAAAAATTGTTTTTTAGCCCTAAATTTTTTTTTTGAAGAATGAAAACTGCAACTAAAGAAAAAAAAATGTCAGTGAAACAATTGAAAAAAGTTAATGAGGGCGAACGGTGGCCGTGGTGGCATGCGAAATCAATCAGTTCATCAAAAACCAAAAAAAAAATAACGGAAACTAGAAAATTGAAAAAAAACTGTCTGGTTTTAAAAAAAAGTAAATTAAAATTTCAAATTTTGAATTCATTTTGACATTCAATGATTTATAACAAACTTTTTAAACCTTGTAATTTATTCAATTTTAAAAATAAATATATTTGGATTATGGAAAAAAAACCTTGATTGACCCGCATCTTTGGTTAAAAAAAGAGCTCAATAAAACATGAATGAACCATGAATGATCCAAATACATTGGTTTTTTTATTATCGATCAAATCTGATAAGACCAATCAAAAATGAGGCATGAATGGCTTTTTTTATGGAACAGATTTCTTTTTTGATCTTATTACTTGACAAGTCACGTGGTAGGAAAGATTCCCTGAGTAAAATTGCAAGCAATTTTTTTTGGGTTCGAAAAAAAAAATTTTTTTTTCGAATATTAATTTTTTTTTTCAAAAACAAATAAATTTTAAAAAATACAAACAATGTCACATTTTGCAACATTTTTTTTTCAATTGTCAGTTGGTGTTCAAAAGAAAAATGCGGATAAAAACAAAAGAAAAAAAAAATCCCCACAAAAAATTACGACTTTAATTTATGTGACCATAGTAAAAATCGGTGAAATCCGTGAAACTCAAATTGTGAGCTTAATCAGTTGACGCATTGACGCCTGCTTGCTTGGCGCCGATTACTCACGTGAACGCAACTTTTTTTTTTGCAAAATCGACAAAATTTTTTGATTGTTTAGAAAAAAAAAATGAACAAAGTCAACGAAAAGAATTGAATATTTAACATTTTTTCATTACTCGTCAATTTGAAAACGTGAAAAATAAAAAAAAAGCAAAGAGCAAAGTTATGAACGATTGCTCACTCAAAAAAAAGAACAAGTCTGACTTTTTGATCAGTCATACAAAACAATTTTATCGATCAAAATCAAAACATAAGCGCATGGAAAAAAAATTAAATGACTAAACTATTTTTAACCTCAAAAATCGTAAAGAGAATTTTTTTTACGCTTCAAAACTGGTTGGAATGTAACACGGAAAAAAAATAGGCGGGTATATTTTGGCTATGAATTTCATTTGTTTTTTTTTATTTCAAATATCATCATGTCATTAAACGTCAATAATAGTTAACTTTATTTTTTTGATTCTCGATCACAAGGATGATAAAGTTCACCGGTATGAAACAAAGATTATTTTCAAAAAGTGACTAATTGCACGTTGAAAAACTCTCAAATGGAAAAAAAACGATACGGTAGAAAAAAATCAATGCAAATAAATGAAAAAAAATTGAATACCCTTAAAAGGTGAAGTGTGAATTTTGGAAAAAAAAATACCCTTAATGAAAAGTATGGGCACGAGTTTTTGTTGGATATTGTTGTTTTTCAGCAATTTTTTGTAATGTTTTTCCCATATTATCAATAATTTCTGTATTCTCAGTCAAATAAATCAATGTTTCCCATATCATATCCATAAGTTTCCCATCATCAATTTGATCAATTCTAACATCAATTCCCACAGGTGAAATACGAAAAAATGGAATTGATTGTGCTGCACAACGATCTTCTGCACATTCAATTGCTGATTTTTCATGTCCAACAACCTAAAAAAATTTGTTTTAACTGTGATTTCTAAAATTTGAATGATTACTTGTTCCATGAGTAAAACTGCAACATCTCTTAAATGTTTTCCTTTTTTACTAATACTGTTTCCTGATTTATAACGCCTTTTTGTTTGTAATGGTTCACCCGTTCCAATTGAAATAACACAACCAAGACTTATGTCTTTACCCGCCATGATTGATTTGTCATATTCCTAAAAAGAAAACTCATGTCTATTTTTTTCAATAAAAGCTGAACAAACTCTTAATAATATTGACAATGGACAATTTGCAACAAGAGATCCATCAACATATACATCATCACCCATAACATGTGGATGAAAATATGTTGGAGCTGCTGAACTTGCTCTTGCTGCATCACGAAAACTTATATGTTCATCACCATTTTCAGAATTTGTTCCATTATCAACACGTATTGGATAATTACGAAATGTATGCAATTTTGCTGGTGTACTTGCAATATTTAATGCAGGAACTGTCAATCTTCTTGCACAATTTTGAAATGTATCATCTTCACATGGAAAACATCTTTTTAATACTTCATTAACACGATGAGTCTGAAAAAATGAAATAAAAATTGTGGAAGTATCATAATCTGAGGTAAAACATGAAAATAAAGGTGTGGAAGAAAGTTTGTTTAGCCAATCGGAACGCTGTTCCACTCCGCCAGGGCTGTAAAAAGCCGGATACCCAAAAAGGAAGAAAGAGGGGGCAATTCTTTCAACCGTCAAATATAATGTTCATCTTCTTGATGAGTTTGAAAGGAAACAGGGATATCCTCATTTTTTATTCCTGTCTCGTCCGCACCAAGGTCATATCCCTTTTTTGGGGAAGGGGGGAGGGGAGGGAAAGAAGACAAAAAGATCACTAAAAAAAGTAAATTTTTTGTTGGCAAATTCGAAAAATAACGCCTAAGGCGTACAAACTGACTTTTTGGAAATCTACGAGCTTGAGAAATATCCAAGAAAAAAATTTATTGGCAGGAAAAGAAAGTGGGGGGGGG
>CABFKL010003386.1:7360-46713 GCA_901765185.1 Panagrolaimus sp. JU765 | reverse complement strand
ATTGGGAACCCTGTTTTGAATATTTTAACAAAAAATACAAACCTGTTTATCAACAACATCACCAAATAATCTTGCCATTGTAGATTTATCCAAAAATATTTCATTTTTCATTTCCCAATAAAGAAAAAATGTTTCAGTTAATGAATAGCCTTTTGCAATAGCCAATGCCAGCATTGAACCAGTACTACATCCAATAAACCAATCAATTTTATCTGGTAATGATTCATCACCAAATAATCTTCTTGATGAAAATAATAAACATACAACACTAACAAGACCTCTCATTCCACCACCATCCAATGATAATGCAATTAAATTTTTTGTTAAATTATCTTTTTTTAATTTATCATTCTTTGAACCATTGTTAACAGTTATTGGATTCTGAAACAAAGTATTGAATGGAATTTTCTTGAAAACAAAAAAGAGGGTGAAACAAAAATGGAAAATTCTTTTCTTTTGGCTAGAAGAAAAGAATGTGAAATCAAGTTTTTTTGGAAAAAAAACAGAATGGAATACCATAAATTTTTTTCCAAAAAAAATTGGGAAGGAGGGAGGGGAAAATCACCGTCAAACCATGTGCTTTCCTTCCCACTCTGTCTCTCCCTTCCCTCCTCCAATTTTACTGACGATGCTCATTCGCGGCAAAAGAATGCAAACTATTTCAAATGGGAAATCCCCCAAATACGCCCTAGCTCTCTCCCTTTTCGTCATCTACGGGAATAAACCAAAATTCTAACAAAAACTAACCGTATGAAACTGCAAATCATAAATTAATTGAGCTTTTTCAAGAAATTCTTCAAATTTTTCTTCACAAGATGAACAAACTGAACCTGAATCAACCCGATCTTTCAAGGTTTTTTTACCGTAATCTTTCTCATAAAGTAAAGAAGGATTGGCACCAAATGTCAATAAAATTCTTGGATCTGTTATTGAACATTGTGGTGTGGCCCATACTTCAACAAGTTTGGAAGATAACTGAAATTCCAAAAATAATTTTCAACAATATTTCAAAATAAAAAATTTACTTGGTCAAAATTGGCAGTTTTGATAAAATTCATCAAATTTTGAATTCTTTCAATTTTTTTTCGAGGTGACAATTGATGTGCACAACGTGAAGATGGTGCCATCACGATGAATTTTCACCAAGTATCTAAAACAAAAAAATTTAAAATTAAATTTAAAAAAATAATCTTTGTTCATTTTCACACAAAAATGAGCCAAAAAAATTATACAATCAATTTTGCAGACCAGACAATGTCCAAATAAAAACCGATAACAAACGACCACCGACGTTGTTTTATAAAAATTTTTTTTGATTTCAATTTTAGGAGCTGTAAAACATAATTTTTTTTATATTCAACAAAAGGTTATCAAAGAAAATTCATTAATGAACGTTGGGGAAAAAAAAGATAAAAATTTTGAGGTTCAATCAATAAAAATTTTAAAGACGTCAAAAATTTGACGTAAACGAGGTCAATGATGAAAAATTTGGCTAAAAATAAAGAAAAAGAAATCCCTAGACCAATTAAATCTGGTCAAATACCATTTTATTAAACCAATTGATTGGTTTTGCAAAAAAAACCAAACCAAATAAATTCAATTTCAAAAATTTCAAAATGTTGCCAAAAAAATGAGCAACAAACAATACACAAAAAAATTTTTTTGAACAAAAAAAAGAATATGAAACCTTGGAAAAAAAAGGATTTTGTTCAAAGTGTCTGACACTCCTTGGAAAATCAACAAAAAACGTTCTTGAAAACGTCCTTTGAACTCACAAAATAAATTTTTATCAGTCAACTCAAACACACAAAAAAAAATATATTTTCCTACGCGTATTATACAAAAAAATTGCAACAATTGACTAGTTTCCATTAAACAAAACGGTTTTTTTAAATCATAAGTTGATCAGACTAGTGTGCAACCAAAAAAAAACTTTTTTTTCGTTGCGCTTTGCTTTAGTAGCAACAATCATTAGCCCTTTAGCGTCCGTCAAATATAAAAGTCTGCAACCAAAATGCAGAATCAAAAAAAGCTTATTTACTTTTGAGTAAAAAGCAAGCAAATAAATTGAAACAATATCAATGTCACACACAATTTTGACCGTCTGTTTTATCATTAACATCAAACTTTTTTATATGTTTAAAGCTTAAAAACGCAAAAAAAAAACCGGCCATTTTTTCCGGATCCAAAAAAAAAGTCTCCTTACCAACAAAGTACTTTTTTAACAGAAAAAAATGGTCAAAGAACAAAAAAGGATCCAAAAAATTCAATACAACGGAAAATTCGAGAAAAAAGAGGAAAAAAATTTTTTTGGCACAAACATACGAGACGCCGTGAAAAACGTGTCTTTTTTCAGTGAGCAAACCATCTAAAATATTTTTTTTCTTTTAAGCAATGTTCTTCATCAAGTTGAGAAAAAAAAACTATGCCAGACAAGTTTTTCTCAAGTAAAAAATATGCTTGACTTGTGTTTTAATTTTTTTTCAAGCCTTCTTAAATGCTGCTGCTTGCTGCCACATCAATTTTTTTTTCAACGATTAATCGGCAATTTATTATCAAAAAAAATCGACCAATAATCAGTTTTATCAGTCAGTCAAATTTTTTGGCATACATCATGTCTAGGATTAATCAAAGCAATAAACAGTTGAGATTTACAGAAATTTAGAAAGTTGTTGAAGAAATTCAGTTTCTCATTTGTTTGAATATTGTCAGCTGTTCCAGCGATTGATGATCAATTTTTTGTCAACGATTAATCGGCAATTTATTATTTAAAAAATCGACCAATAATCAGTTTTATCAGTCAAATAATTGTACAACAGGAATCTTGTCGTAATTTATATTTATTTGCGTCAGGAATCATTCCGAATATCAATACTTTTCCAGGATAATCTTCAACTGGCAAAAAATATTTCAGCAACTCAGTTTCATCGTACTTGACATTGCCTCTCAAACTCATCTGAATCCGGGAAGTCTGACGAATGAACGAACTCAGCGAATTAAAATCAGTAATATCTTTTGGGGATAAAACGCAAGCCCTTAATTTTGAATTGTCCCATTTCAACAGCAATGATTCCCAATTTTCTGGTAAATTTCCGTGAAAAATGAACAAACAAACTTGTGGAGTGATATTCAACGCTGTTTCAAATGTAATATTGCAATATTCTAATGAAAGACTTCCCAAATTAAAATGAAACAGACTTGGCAGTTTTTTGGGATTAATTTCACAACGGCGCATATTTGTGTTTGTATTTTGAAAATCAACAAAACGCACAATTTTCAGGAGATCAGCGGAGGGCAAATCCTGGAATTCACATAAAAATGTGCAAAAAAATACAACATCCTGGAATTCCGGGATGGAAAGTAATCTGCCATGGACGACAAAATAGTTAACAACATATGTGATTGGTTTTTTACCAAGTTTGGAAGTGGATTTTGAAGACATCCACAATCTTTTCCGGATGAGAGGGAAACTGAGCTCATATAAACGTTCCATCAACAATCTGTCCAGTTTTTGAAAACCAATACTTGCTAAATCTGGAGAAAACATCAAATTTAAATAAAATATAAAAATTACTTTGAGTTTCGATGGTTTTTGGAACCTTTGATCGTCGAAAAGGTCTGAACCGTTCCTTCGAACATTTCCGCAGCACGTATCTGGTATAAAAGGATTTACTTTCACGAATAAATTGAAAAGTAATACTTTCTCCATGATGATAATCCTCAACGAAACGAGTGAAAAGCATTAAAAAAATTGTTCATCAAACGCTGGAACAGCCAATAAAAATTGTTTTATTTAGCTTATAAACGACGTCTTGCCAAGAAACGCGTTTTGAGTGGTGCAAAAGTTCGCCGCTATTCGTTGCTCCGCATTTTGCCAAAAATTTTCTTGATGATTTTTTGCTGTACTTGCAGTTTGGCTAATTGTTTGGAAAAGATGAAGCTTGTTATTTTTCAAGCATTTTCAAAGTGAAAATTGCGTTTTTTGTTTTGTAATAAAACCAAGTTTTGTCAGTTTTATGATATTTTAGAAAGCTCAAAAATTTTTTAACAAGGGGTTCCAGTTCCAGGTTGAATTTTCAGATGGCAACTGTAGCGAAAAATCTTCTAACAAGGGATTCCCGGTTGAATTTTCAGATGGCAACTGTAGCAAAAAATTTCCTAACAAGGGGTTCCAGGTTGCATTATCAGATGGCAACTGTAGCGAGTTGTTTAACGTTGAATTATTCGACCAAGTGCTGTTTGTATTTAAGAGATTGAACAAGGTGTCAGCTTCTGAAAATTTGACTTGGAATATAACCGGAGAAAAATTAAACTCACGCCACGTTGAAAATCCCAGGCATAAAATGTACGAATATCCATAAATTGTTGTAAGCAAGGTGTTGAGTGGAATGCAGCAAACGAAAAAATCAACGCTCTGGTAATAATCAAGCCAAACCTTGACTTTTTCAACACTTGTTTGGTCGGATCCAACAAATTTAGCTATTACTTTTGAAACATAAGAAATGGCCAAAACTAAGAGTCCACAAACAAATCGAAACCAAAACCGCTTACACGTAATGTAAATTTTTAAGTTGTTACCAATTTGTTTTGCAGCGTCGAGTGGCCAGAGTGTTGTTACGGGAAAATATTCATCCCGTAAATATTCCAAGAAACTAGGTCCATGAAGTGTGGACACGAGTAAACCATTGTTTTTATGCTGAAAAAAATGGGGTTAACATTGTTTTTTTGAAAACTGAACATGGGAAATCTTTTAAATTTCAAAAACTGACTTTGGCTGGGAAATTCTTGTCATCTTGCTGCATCTTGACCAACTCTGCAAAATCAGCGTATGATAAAAAAAATAGTTCATCAATTTTATATGCTTCAGCTTCAAAGTCTTTTTTCCCAATCAAAAAAAGTCTAATAAAATAAATGACCAAACTTAAGCGGAATCGAATAAATTGTTTATATGCAGATTCGCATTCAGCAAATGAATCGGTTTGTTGTGGAGTTGCCGTTGTTCCAGAAGTAGCAGCATCTTCTTTTAATTTTTTTATCTCATCATCTTTATTTTTCAAGTCATTTTGGAGTTGAATAATCTGAAGCAATTAAAGTTAATGTCACATATAATAAACCAAAAACCTTACTACATCATCTTTTTCGGCCTTTTCTGTTTTTAACCGATCAAAATCTTCTTTTATTTTTTCAAGTTCTGAAGTCAAATCAGCAATACGTTGATTTTCTTTCTCGTTTAAAAGATCAGGAATATTTGGATGGTCCATGCTCTATCAACTGAAGAAACAAACAAATGATTGCATGGCAACAAATGATTGCATTGGCAATGACCTCACAATTTTCAAAAGTTTCTTTTAGGCATGTTCTTCCTTGATCTCGGACTTACAACAGGTCAGTAACAACCGATCAATTCAGCTTGAAACCTTCATCTTGCACAAACTTTGTTTGCATTGATTTTTCTGTAATTTCCCAGTTTTTTTTAAATCTGAAAACAAAAAACCAACTCATGGACGCTATTCAAGTTCAAATTTTTGTACTTGAAAAAAATAACAACGAAATTGATCCCAATAAACGGGATTGATTTTCATCTTCCACATTTTTATTATCCACATAAAATGACCACCGTTAAACAACATGATTTTTTAAAAAATTTCGATCGATAAATTTGAAAAAACGATGAATTGCAAGAAAAACAACTTTCAAAAAAACGTCCAAGCGCCTTTCGTTTTGAGATTTTTTGTTCATGTTCAGCAAATGTTTTGTTCTTGCTTCAATTTGAAAAATTTCAATGATTTGTGAAGCTTTGTTTTTAGCTTATCTTCATCGTTTTTTCAAATAGAACTTGCACATTTTGTAATGTTTTGCCTTGTGGAATCTGAATAATCGGGTTTTTACTTGTTTCTTTGTCATTTGTGAGAAAAAGTAAAATTTTTAGTTGAATGCCAAGAAAACCCGTCAAAATTTAAATCATTTTTTCTTACAGTTCTCCATCCAAATCTTAACCAGCATCAACAAATATTATTTTCTGGAAATTTAGAAAGTTGTTGAAGAAATTCAGTTTCTCATTTGTTTGAATAAGCGGTTCCAACGTTTGATGATCAATTTTTTTTCAACGATTAATCGGCAATTTATTATCAAAAAAAATGGACCAATAATCAGTTTTATCAGTCAGTCTAATTTTTTTGGCATACATCATGTCTAGGATTAATCAAAGCAATAAACAGTTGAGATTTATTGTTTCAAAACGGCAAGAAAGTGAAATTTTTTTCTTCAAAAAAACAAGAGGCAAGACATCAAAGGCAAGAAAGTGAGTGATCAAGTTATAACTGACAAAATAATCATAAAAATAAAAAACAAATAATATCAATAGTGCGTCCTTTGCGAGTCTTGAGCAGATTTTTCAACAATGAGAATCCGTAATACAAAAAATAAAATACTGGAAGAAAAATAAACAAAATTGGCCAAAAAAAATTGAGGAAAAATTCTGTCAATTCTTAATCAAAATTCAAAGGATTTGTACCATCACCATGAAATTCTTGTACTGTCATTTCCATTAAAATTTTGTTAATACGAAAACGTGCTAATGCACGATTTTGTGTATTTAAACGTTTTAAATCCATAGCAACTTGACGTCCAAAAAGGTTACATTCATCTTCATCAATTGATATATTTGTTGTTTGATTTGTTTGTCCTTGCATAAAATTTTCTGTAATTGTTTTAGCAAATTGTAACATAACATCATTATCAATTGTTTCATTTTGATGATTACCATTTGGTAATAATGAAACATTTTTTAAATCTTGACTTGGTGGTGATTCTGCTGATGTTGAATTATTTGATGGTGGTGTTAATGTTGTTTTAGATTTTTTTGGTGGGACATTATTTTTGCGTTTACGTTTTGCTGGTGGACCTAGAATAAAAGAAAATTATTTCAAGTTTATATATAAAAAAACTTACATTCTTTGATTTCTTTTATATCACCAGGTAATATTTCACCAGTTGTTGGATCAATTTGAATATTTGCATCTGTTGTCCATTGTCTTACATAATCAAAAAGAATGTTTGGGTCACTTAAATCTGTTATATTATCATCAAAAAAACTTGATGTACCAGGATGATTTTCAACATCTGCTGAATGTTCATCATATGAACTTTCACGTTCTGTTTGAATATATGGTTCCAAAAATGTTAATTGTTCATAAACAAATAATGGTTTACGATAATTTGCAGAATCTGGATCAGGTAATTTTGGCCTTGGTAAACCATTTTTTCTTGCATGATATTCTTCTTCAAATCTTCTTCTCATATATGAAAATTGTTCACGTACTTTTTTAGCTGATTGGGTTCCACCAAGATTTTTTGCTATTGATGCCCATAATACACCTTTATGTGAATTATTTTTGTATAATGGATCATTTTTATCATATAATTCTTTGTATCCTTTGACCATTTCAATTAAATCAGTTTTTGATCCAAGATCTGTTATTTCTGGTTTTGGTTCTTTGATATCTATTGATAAATCCATATTTGATCCAAGTGATAAATCCATTTTTGTACCCAATGAAACATCAAATTTTGTTTCCATTTCTGTCATCTGAAAAACAGAAGTTAAAAGTTTTGGTCAAAAAAGTGAACACGGATGAGAAAATAAAAATTGCATGCATTTGATTCCACGATTATCGCGCCAAGTGATCGCGGAACATCTGCCGCACTCATTTTCAAGGAGCGGACGTCGACACGATTAAGAAGAAGAAAAAAAAAGATGAATTTTTTTTTGGAATCATTGTTGGAAGAAATTTTTCTGCTACGCACGATTGCCGCCAGTCGCCGGTTTTGCTCGTTGAAACAACTTTGACTGCCAGCATAAGACTTCAGTAGTGGCGCGCAAAAAAGGGATTCCAGACAAAGGAATTGGCGAACCAATCAACTTGGACGTACCAGTTAGTCGGAAAAAATTGGTCAAAGAAGAAGACTGCTTTTGAAATCTAATGGTCAAAATCAGGAAAAAAAACAATTCATGAAAAAAATCAAGAAAATATTTGATGAATTAAAACAAAAAAAATTTTAAGACAAATAATCAGTCGATCAAGCATGTCACCGACGTTCACATGCATTTGGCAGTAAGCAATTTGACAATGATTTTGACTGATAAAATATGTGCAGTGCAAGGCCATATTTGCAACGAGGACGAAGACATTGAATTGGTCCATACAATCAGTCGACAACGTCGATCACTGAAAAAGGAAAGACGACGGTCAGTTGCTGGCAAAATTGCGCAAAAACAACCAGCAATACGCACAACTTAGGTCAAAAAAGAGCTCATTAATATGGTCGATAATTTTCTTCAAAGGCATATTTATCGTTGATTGAGAATTGATGGATTTGTAAAAGAAAAACTAAAAGAAAAAAAATCATAGAAATGGCCTTCGATAACTGGATAATCAAGGAAAAAATGGGGATACGAGCCGCGCAAGAAAAATTTTTTGACGGCAGTTGAGGAACATTTTGATGTGCATCTTCCGCCTGGAAGGACATTTCTCTTTTCCTTCTCCAACGTACAAAACATGAAAAGAGTCGTCAATTTCGACAAACCAAACGACGACACGGGAACAGAATATAAAAGAATAGACGATAGAAGCAAGACATCTCCGACATCAACAATCATGGAAAGGAATCATCAAGAGACAAATTTGGCGACCTAGTTACGAGTTTTTCAAAACTATGGTGAAGTTAACGTTGATGAAAAACAGTTCCGATAATCGATTTTGACGACATGAGCAGTTGGTGGTCGATGAACCAGAAAAAAAACGAGTTGATGAACAAAAATGCCTCTGGCTTATTGCCAAAAAAATTGTTGATGGAAAAAACAAAAATTTGTTATGAAACCATAAAGGTAAAAAATGAAACTTTTCAAATTATTTTGACACATTTGACAAAAAAAGTAAAGAAAACAAAGTAAGCAAAAATGAAAGCAGGCCGTTGGCGTCGTCGTTGCCGAGTTTTTGCTTGAAAGCAGTCATCAATGTTAGACCACTGTTTCGTGGTGCCCAGCGACGACCTCAACTCCTTTCTTGTGCGTGCAAAACAACAACCGGCAAAAAAGAATAACGCGCCATCGACCGACAACAGCAGGACCAATGCTGTCCAGCACTCGCTGCTGGCAGTTTTAGACCCCGCGCAAAAATGACCAACTCAGAAACATGTTGTTTTACTTGCCAAAATCACCAACAGAAGGAAAAAACCATACATTTTTTCGATCTCATCAAATAGATCAACGATGAAGGACATGTGAAATGGAAGGCAACTCTAAAAGCAAGGCCATTGATGTTTCTCTTTGAAAAAGGGGTTTTCGACCTTTCGAGCGCAAAAAAAGATTTCCCTACTTTTTTGTATCCTTCATCGGTTGGTGTGCCGCTGAATGATGATCCATGCGTCCTGGCGTCAAAAATAAAAAAAAAGTTCCTTTTTTCCTGCACATCTCCGCGCAGACCTATCTATTTATTGCTCGTTCATTTTTGGAGAAAAAAAATTGTCATCAACGACGACAATCTCTTCGCAAAATCTCTTTTTTCACTACTGGTATATAGGGGGGATACTCGCAACAATCTTTTTTCCTATTTTTCTATTCATGCACATCCTCTTCTTCTGCATGATGGTTTTTTCTTTAGATGGATAAAAATTGAAACTTTTTTTTATGCCGCGTCATCATCATCGCCGACAGCAACAACCAGTCAAGTTAGGAAATAATGTTTTTCGCGCAGCATGATGTGCACGCAACGCCGAAGGAGAACTGATTTTTCTATTGGGGGAAAAAGTGGAAAGTTGATGAAAATGTTGGAAAAATATTCAAAGTTTAAAAACTCGCTCGTAAAATCTTCAAATGTATTCATTCTTTTGACAAAAAATGCAAAAATCAAATTTAATCATTCACAAAAATACAAAAATGCGGTTAATCTTTCTCAACTCTAGGAAAAAAAACAATAGAAATTTGGGACAAAAATCCAAATCAAAATTTAAATCAAAATGAAAAAAATACCAAAACTATAAACCAGCCAATGCTAAAACTTGTTCACAAATTTTTTTGTATGTTAAACCATCCCCAGTTAAACGCCGACGAAGTACTCCAACCAAATTCAATGTTTCAACCTTGACAATTTCCAATTCAACTGTTGTGTCAGGATAACCGGGTAGACCACTTTTCTTGCCAGAAATCTTCCATCTAAAAAAAGTTTCATCAATACTTTAGAAAATTAAAATGTGACTTACTTGTTAGCTGTTACAGCAATATCAAGTTCCAACAACACTTTGAGTAATTGTTCTCTTACTTTTGCTGCATCATTCGATGATGTAATAGAAAGATTGGCCAATTTTGTTCCTTCTTGAAGATTCAAACACATTGGTTCGTCTTTTGCAGTTGAGAACTTCTTAGGCGTCAACAAATTCTTCAATTTTGCGCCACCGCGCTCGAGTGATGTAAAAACTCTTCGCGGAATTTGTGATGTCTTTGATCTACTTCTTGGTGTTCCACAATCACGAGAATTTGCGCTTTGAGATGAATCATCCATTGTACTAACTGCTGAATCTGGAGTGTAAAAATTTGGATTTCTTTCTGTTGATCTTGTCCGATTATAAGCATGTCTATTTGAACCCATGGCTGGCATTACCGGTCTTGCTGGTGTCGCATAAATACTGTTAGCACCATTCTTTTCCAATTTGATTGGGCCACGAACTCTTACACTTGCATAATTTTCTTTATTGTCAGTAAATGCTGGGGTCAATTGTCCTTCTTTTGCCAATCTTTGTTTTTGACGAGCAGAAATGATGGGCGTTCCAATGTCAATATTGCGTCGATTTGCCAAATGAGGTGAGCGGATGAATTTGGATACTGGTGAAACGCAGGCAACAGCACCAGTACTTGTGTCAGAAACCCTATCATGACCAAGTTTATCATTTGTGAAGTCTTCGTGGGCAACATCCAAATCATTTTCCAATGATTTGTGAATTGTTGGAGAATGTAAAACATGTTCAATTTTGTTTGCAGCTCGATACATTGGCAAAGAAAAACTCAAATTAAGTTCTTTCTTCTTCAACAAAATCAAATACGTCGCTGTAAGATAATTATACTGCCATTCCTTCAATTTGTTGACCATTTTTTGAGTTGAAACACCATGGAAAAATGCGAGTTCTAATGCAACTTCTGTATCAATAATATTTTTGTCATAAACAGTACTCCATTTCAAAGGTGACGTGTATGATTTGGTTACCCATTTGTGTTCACGCAAATCTTTCATTGAAATACGATGTCGTGGATTAACTTGAAGCATTGCACGAAGAAGGTCTTTACTTAATGGTGACAAAAAATCTGGTTCATAAAATTTCCCATTTTGGATTTTCTTATACAATCTTGGTAAAGATTCATCTTCAAAAGGTAAGACGCCACACAACAAAACGTAGAGCAACACTCCCATTGACCAAATATCAACTTCATGGCCGTAATATTTGTGATTCTAAAAGAACAACAATGAAAACGATTATGGCAATATATATTCACCTCGATAATTTCGGGAGCAGCATAAGCAGGTGAACCACAGCATGTTACTAAAGCATTGACCAAACCTTGTCTTGGTTGTGCTGCCAAACCAAAATCAATCACTTTCAGTTGTAAATCTGCTGTTAACATTAAATTTTCAGGCTTTAGATCACGATGACTGACACCATTTGAATGAACGTAAGCCATAGCTTGAATCAACTGCCTAAAGAAAAATCTAGCTTCTGATTCATCGAGACGATCTTTTTTAACAATGTAATCAAACATTTCACCGCCATTGCAATACTAAAATAATGATGCTCCAATAAATAAACTCAGAACAAACCAACCTCCATAACAAAATAACATTTATGTTCATTTTCATAATACTGATACATTCGACAAACATTTTGATGAACCAACGTTGATAACACTTCCCGTTCTGTGTACACTCTGAGCAAATCATCCTAAATAGACTTATAATTATGATTTAATATTAAAAAACATACTCCAACAGCTTTTTTATCAATAATTTTTATAGCAACCTGTTCACCAGTTAATGCATGAGTTGCCAACCGAACCTTGCCAAATCCGCCACTTCCAAGTTCTGAATGAAGATAATATTGACCATTGAGGAATTCAGCATCGCTGAGTTCCCTGTTCTTCGTCGACATGACTGAAAAACGTTGACAATCACAAATTTTACCAAAAAAAAACAAAAAAGTTCTTCAAAAAAATCAAGTCAGCAATATCCCGCGCATCTGCCACAAATTGTTCTCAACGCGAAACTGTTGTTTTTTGCTCGCCAAGTTTGTATTTTCTCGGATCGTGTTGATGCTTGGAGGCAATGTATCAAATAGTTTGTACATCCGTCAATGCTTGGCGAGAAAATTGGTTCTAGGGTAGATTGCTGGTGATTGACAAATTATTCATGAATGATTTGAATGGACAATGGTTTTTTTCTCCGCGAATAAGTGCCGGTACTGGCAGTGTGGTTTTTTTGGCAAAAATAAATGGTTTTTTTCCAAAAACAAAAAGTTGCAATTTTTTGACCTGTTCGATTATTTCAAAAATGTGAAAAATGAAAAACATGAGCAAAACCAAGCAAATAAATAGTTCCAAACAACCAGTCAAAACGCTTTTTTGCTGAACTATGGCACTTTTTTCCAGTATCAAATTGATTTTTGATTTAAATTTTGCACTTATTGATGATTGGCAAGGTATGTTGTCAAAAACAAAAAATTGTTCATTAATTTTGTCCAAAACAACCGTTCAAATGTCTTTGACAAGCTTTTTTCTGCTCCTCATTGCGCATTCAATCAATGATTTATTGTTCTTGATAAGGGAAGGTTTGGTCTACTTCAAATAGATCGGTCAGTTTTTGATGGTTTAGAGTTCGACTGATCAAATTATCAATTTTTATTTTTGTTGTTCGTTTTTGTTGCAATTTTTCGTGTTTATTTTTCTTTTTCAAAACATAATTTTTTTCAGATGTCGAAAACTGAAGTAAAACCATTGGAATTGCTTGCTGAAGGTAAGACAAAACAAATTTTTCAATGTTCTGAAAATGAAGATTGGGTCCTTGTCAAAAGTCGTGATACTTTGACCGCTTTTAACGCCAAAAGAAAAAATGAAGTCGAAGGAAAAGCTGTATTTGCAACTCAAACAACGATCAACGTTTTTAAATATTTGAATTTTCTTGGTTTGTTTTATCATTGGTTTGATGATTTTAATTTTTTCTAGATTGTCCAAGTCATTTTATCAAATCTTGTGATGATCCAACCGAATTTATTGCTGAAAAATGTGTGATGATTCCAATTGAATGGGTATCACGTAGAATTGCAACTGGTTCATTTTTGAAACGTAATCCTGGTGTACCAGAAGGTTATTTATTTAATCCTTTAAAAATTGAAACATTTTACAAAGATGATGCTAATGATGATCCACAATGGAGTGATGAACAAATACTCAATGCAAAATTTGAATTCAATGGTTTAAAAATTGGGAAAACTGAAGTCAATTTGATGAAAAGAATGACTGATTTGATCTTCCGCGTATTAGAAAAATCATGGAAAACTTTGGATTGTGCTTTGGTTGATATGAAAATTGAATTTGGTGTTAACAACAAAGGAAAGATTGTTTTGGCAGATGTTATTGATAATGATAGTTGGAGAATTTGGCCTGGTGGTGATAAAAGATTACAATTAGATAAACAATTTTATCGTGATTTGAAAGAAGTTACTGATGATGCAATTATTGAACTCAAAAAAAATTATGAAAAAGTGTCACAACTCACCAAACAATTTCTAGCAAATGAATCAAGTCAAAAATGTCGACTTTTGATTGTTGCTGGTTCTGGTGCTGATAAATTATTCATCCAAGAAGCTGAAAAATATGCCAAAAAATACGGGATTTTCAATATTTTTAAGCGGATTTGTTCGGCACATAAAACAACTGCCGAAGTTCTGGAGTTGATCGCTGAATTTGAAAGTGAATTTTTGAATTGTCGTTGAAATCAGTTATTTTTCATGTTTCAGATGGACCTCCAACTGTCGTGATTTGTATTGCTGGAAGAAGTAATGGTTTAGGACCTGTATTTGCTGCTAATTCAACAATTCCCGTCATTAATGCGCCAAATGTTGGATCAGATTGGGCATCACAAGATATTTGGAGTTCATTAAGAATGCCAGCAGGTTGGTTTGAGTTTTTATACTTTCAAAAAATGAATTATTAACATAGGTATCGGTTGTACCACAGTTTTAAATAGTTCAGAAGCAGCATTAGCAGCAGCAAGAATCTTGAGTCTTCATGATTACATAATTTTTGGACGCATCTTGTTTGCTCAGCTTGCAAATGTTGATGCCGTTTTCGTACGTGATTTTAAACATAATTCTCTCTTTTTACCGAAACTTTTAGGAAGCAAACAAAGAAATTAGCAAGTTGAACATTGAGTGAATCGGCAATCACACCTTTTGCTTGCGTTTTCTCCGAGAACAAATTCACAAGTCTTGGATTATCTTTTTTTTTATTAGTTTGAAAAACAAAAATTTTGTATAATAATTTAAACTAAACTGAAATAGAATTGGCTTATTACAAATAATACCTAATAATAAAACTAAAATCCTAATAATACTTTTTAAAGCTAAGTCATTGATTGTTCTCAGACTTTTGGTGGCAGTGGCCAACGACAATCTTTCCATGATTCTTTTCTTGGTGGAATCGGCGTCAACCGACGATGGCATGTTTTGACAACTCGTTTACTTGTCCGGTCTAAAAAGAGCAAGTGTGTAGGTCGACAAATCCCATAAATATTACCTGAATTGGTTGAACTGTCAGAGCTGGATCGAGTTGCTCCTATTTCGCCATTTGAATTGATGTCAACTGAAAAATTGGAAATAAAAGCTGAAGAATCATGGAACAAGTTACCTGGCACTAATTCTTCCTTGATTTTTACAAATCTATAATTCTTGACAGCAGGAACTGGAACATTTGAATGGACACGAGGCTCGAAGGCAAGAGCTGCTTTTGGTTGATTCAAAGTGACTAAAAAGTTGAAATCAAAGCTTATAAACAAAAATTAACGAAAGAAAACAACCTGGAGAAACTGGATCTTCTTTGATTTTCACAAAACGAAAACGAGGAGGAGTTTCACGAGTTCCATTTGAATTGGCAAGATTTCTCATAACTGAAGCTTCGTTGGCACGTACTAAAAGAAATCAAATCATTAGACAAAAAATAATACAATAAAAAAACTACCTGTGTGGCTAGACATCTTGACTATAAAACCAAAATTCAGCTGCGTAAAAAGGCAACTTTCTGGGCGGAAGCTATTTATAGCCACCTTTTGCTTTGCAGTTCATGGTCAGCTGACTGTAACGCGCTTAGTTTGAATTTACCTTTCCAGAAAACTTTTTGCTTCTCAAGCTTTTTTTTATTGATACTTTTCATGCAATATTTTTTTTATATATGAACAAAATTTTTGATTATTTTAATCAGAGCTTTGTTCTTCATCCAATGAGACATTTAGGTCCAAAGTTGAAGATGTTAAAATACGATTTGTGTTTGCGATAAGTGGTAGGGACGGAATACGTGGTAAATCATTCAACGGAAAAGTTTCAGTTTCCGTTCTTGGAGTTGTTGATGCAGGACGAACAATTTCAGGTTCTGCACTATATCGACGTTTAATTGTTTCACGTTTTACCACTAATGAAGTCCTACATTTGACTTCTACTTCATGCTGAAAAAAAAATTTTTCTTAGAAAAAGATTTTTTTGATTTCAGGAAATTACCAAGCAATTGCAATTTTGACACCATATTTTTCTTTCTTGCCTTAAGCGTTGTTTCCTAGTCTTTGCACTTTCAACATTTCGTTTATAAACAATAGTTGATAGATAGAATGCATTAAAACAAAATTGTGTAAAATATAAAAGACGTGCAACAATTGCAATCAAATGATAAGCAGCAAAATTTCCTCTTTTGGCGCTAAAATTTCAAATTTTTATTGAATTTTCATTTTCAAAATTTGTTAAACTTACTTTGAATTATTCATCAAAGATATGATTCTTAAAACATTATCTGGTGTATTTAACAATAAATCTATTGTTGTTATCATTAACCATCGTAAAACAGCAGATCTTGCACGAATATTGTGATGTTTGGCAGAATTTTGTTGTTTCAAAACTTGTTTTCTTGGATAATCAATATTATTCACATTTTCATTATTATTTGGTTCATCACATAATGATGCATACTAAAAATATAACGTTTTTGCATAATAATTGTCATTTTAAATATGACACTTACAGCAGAATTTGATTGTTTTGATGATTGTCTTTGAGCTGTCCTTTTTAATTGACCAAAAAACCACCAACTAAAATTTTTATTTTTTAATTTTTTTTCTCTTGGATATTTTCGTGATAACAAATCAATTGAATTTGTTGTTGATAAAGCTTGAAATTCTGGTGGACGTGTTAATAATACTCGAACATCCAATGCAAATGTTAAAATTGCTGGTAAAATATAGCTTACAAATAATTCAAAACCATGAAGTATTCTGTAAAATTTTTTTTATTTCCTCAATAATTAATTCATGAAAAATCATACCGATTCATGTCAATTTTGTCAACTAATGCAACTTCACTGCAACCATGTGGAATTCCAACAACAGTTGCTATTAACCAGCTGTTTGTCAACAATAAAAAACTTATAATAAACAATAAATAACCATAACCAAATTTCCAACGACTTATTTGCCATAATGGATGATAAACGGCCATGTATCTTGAAGCCGAAACAAATAACCAACCTTAAAATTTGAAGAATTTTTGATTTGAAGGTTGAATTTGTTGAAGAAACTTACACCAAGTACTAAATCCTGTCATTGCATGGATCAGGAACATGGTTGTCTAAAACATTTTGAGTTTATGACAGTTTAAAAATTTAAAAATTTACTTTGCATTGAAAATTTCTCATAAATTGAGATGAAATATATCGGGATAAAAAGGTACTCAAACTGACAGACACAATAATGGACATTAATGAAGTTAAATCAGCAGCAGACATTGCTGCTAAAGGAAGACCACAACCGTTGTAAAAACGATCCTAAAAAATGAGTAATTTTTTTTTTGCAAAAGTTTGCACAGTTTTGGGAATTTTTTGCGCTGACTCAATGTTTTCATGATGCATATTTCTTGGCAAAATGGTCAGCATCAAATTTCATTTTCACAAGTTGTAAACAGATTTTTTAATGTTCTGGATATGATAAAGCTTAATCCGTTTTAATGCGCAAACTGTTTATGATTTCATTTTTAATTTAGAACTCACATAATCACCATAAGCAAGTTGAGCAAGTCTGATCAAAACGGCAGCATTCATAATTACTCCAAGAACTGCCAAAATCATGTAAATGATACCCGCAATTTTACTCATCTAAAAAAATTTGTCATTTTTATAGTTTAAAAATTTAAAAATTACCATAAAAATTATTCGATGAAAATCTTGCATTAATTTTGGACGACTTGTTGTTGTTAGTGATCCGTGAGCAAAATTGCTCATATTGCTCATTATTGCGTTCAAAGTTTCATTATTAACGTTCAACATGATTGCAGTTGTATTTTCAAATACGATGCTTGTTTGCGTTGTTTCTGTAACATTTAAAAAAATATCTTTGACGCTTGACTGAAGTAGCGTGACTGTTGAATTTATCATTGGTTCCATTTTAATCTTGGTTAAAAATGGCAAAAATCCTGAAGAAATTTAAGTGGTATTAGAAAATTCTTAAAAAATATCGAAAAAATTTACAGTTTTAAAAATGACTTTTTGGATTTTGAAAAAATTTAATCCTTAAAAAAACCCGATTTTCACAAAAAAAAGAAGCTAGCTAATTATTTTTGGCATTATTTTTAACGTCAATCTTTTGTTTGACCGTATTTTAATATTTTACATTCAACTTTTTCATTTCCTTTGGTAAAATTTAATGAATTCAAGGCAGTTGTTTAGCAAAAAAAATTTGAACCAGATGAAAAAAAAAGCAAGGAAAAAAGAAGGCTGGTATCAAAGACATTTCGGAAATAAGTGCAAAAGACCAGTTTTTTTCGCATGTGCCATCAAGTTTGCACCGCCCTATTTTTTTTTACAATTTTGATAATAAATCTGTTATAAAAAAAACATGAATATATTAAACACGAGATTCATGCAAAAGTATTTGTAACCGAAAAAGAATTTAATCTTTAACCATGGATTATAAATTTGATGAAACTTTTTTTTTCTAAATTTATCAGTTCAGTTTGAAAACAAAATACAAATTGCTAAGACTGTGAGGTCTGGAAGAAGTCTGGAGAGTACGTTTAATTAATGTCTACGCTTTTTTTCTTGGAAAAAAAAGTTTAAATAATATTCAAACATGATTATGATGAAGAATAATCGCAAGTCATGTTCTCGGATCTTTGTCAAAGTCAAATTTAAAATAGTGGTTACCAAAGATTTTTACACATATGTAAATGTTTTCTTAGAAAATATTTAAGGAAAGGTCTAATGATTCCCAGGAAGAACTCAGTATAGAATGATAAATAAGAGTAAATATTAAGTTAGTTAGGTCATTCTCCCTCTGGCAAATTTACGAAATGATGATTGTCTTTTGTCAGGAATGTCATTGTCCAACGACCAGATAAACAACCAAAGAATTTTTACTCAAAAATTTGTAAATTCAAGATATTTGACAAAAAAATTTATGATTTTAATTCCAAGAAAATTCAATTTATTAAATTTTTTGTCATTTAAAATGTACATTTATCATATTCGACAATAATTTATGATTCAGACATGTCTTAAAGTCCTGAGACAATGATGAATATTCCAAATTTAAACACCTGCGGAAGTAAACTGAAAAAAAAAATTGAAGATAAAAAGATTAAGCTTTTAAAATCCTAGTTTAAAATTTAATTGCTTAATTACTTTCACAAACTTACACCATAAAAATTTCCTGCCACAGGAGTACTGTCAATTTGTCCAGTAAAATCGTCCAACCATTGTTTGACAACAAATTCATTACTGTTTTGGTTAACTCGGAGATCCGTTTTTCCAATAATTTCGTCATGTTGCTCAAAAATAACCAAAACCATGGTATGAATACCTGGGAAAACACATCAAAATTTAATTAAAAAATTTGTTACTCACCATATGGTTTTTCATTATTCATTGGTCTAATATAAGCGGAGGTTTCACGTCCTGTTGACCGTTTGTTACCGGGCGAATAAAGTGTTCCATTAAATGGAGTTGCATTATTTACTAACCAATAAAGTATTGCCTTATTTGGTTGGTTTAAGAATGCAGGAGCATTTCTTGGATAGCCTTTAAAATGTACAAATGCATTTTAAGCCGGATACGATAAATTTTTACCAAAAAGCAATAAAGTGTAAAGTTTAGATTCATCACCCTGAAATCCAAAAATAGTTGGAGGTTGGAAAAGGAGCTCGTCAACATCGTCAGCTGAGATTAATTGACCAATGGACATTTGTAAGGATTTGAATTGTAGCTAAAATAAGTAATTTTCTCACAGAAATTGTAGTTTTTGTGTTTTGATTTGTAAACAATCTTTTTTCTTACCTGAACCGTTGTTTTCGGAGAATATGGCAAATGTTCTGGCACGATGAAATTGTCACGGAATGCTTAAAGATTTTTCATTTTCCTTGTTAAGAAAAAACCTCCCCACCAGTATCAGGTTCCGGATAAATAATCGTTGAATTTGGTTTGCAACAAATTTCCACATCTGGATCAAATCTTGAAGGCAAGCATTTATAAGAACGTGGACAAGATGCGTCATTTATTCCTCCACATAATGTTCTCAAAGTTGTATGATATTTTGGACATTCTAGAAGTAATTTCGTCATTTAAATTCTGCTTGCAAACATACCCGGCGGCTTAAGGTCGTCTCGGTCCTAGAAAAAAAGATACTTTGCTCATTTAATTGCGAAAAAAATACAAATTATGAATTTTTGCAAGATGAAAATTACCTGACAACAAATGTATTGGAAAGTGCTAAAGGAAAATTGACATTCAGAATTCGGGTCTTCACAAGGTTTGTAATCCGGATGACAACTAATAGCTTGTGCCGGTTTGCTAATTGTTGCCACCGTCATTATAGGCTTTTGCCAAGGTTTAACACATTCTGAAACTTCATTTTCGTGAAAAATAAACAAATTATGCTTACGCCTGAAAGTTGAACTTGATGCCATCATAAATTCTTTTGGTTGACTTTCACGACCATTGACTACAAAATTCTTTTGACTCCAAGTTTTGGTCCCAAATGAGTGATCAAATGCCAAAGTTGAAGACAAAATTATCAAAAACCATAAAATATGCACAAAAGATGCCATTTTTATCAAATAATAAGAAATTATTCCAAAACTGCAGAAGTCACGATTTGAAGAAGCAAAAATGAAATGGGAAAAGACATTTTTGGTCCATAAACTGGCTATTTATCGATGAAAAGCTTTTGCTATGAGCATTGTCTATTCCAGTTCAAACTATCATCCAATTGTGCAAATATTGGTCAAGATTATCTTTTGTTTGATTTCAAGACTTTTTTTGGATCCTGAATGCTTTCCCCGTTTTTGGAAGGAAGTTGAGATTTTTTTTGGAGAAGTTTGCTAATTTCGGAAATTGAAGGACTTCAAATTGCAAAAAATGAAGAACAATCAAAAATTGTATCAATGTTCGAGGCAATTCATCAACTTAAAAAATAAATACTCTTAAAGTCCACGTTCATTGATAAAAAAAAAAGCCGTCTGATTTATCAAGTTGTTATCAGGAAAATTCAAACATAATCTCAAGATTTGACGCCTTTTTATGTCTCCAAAAATAAGTAAATTCACTTTTGGTCATTGTATAGCAGTTATTGAGTCAAAATCATGAATCTTGTAACTGCTTTTTTGGTAAGTTTTGAAAATTTCAAAAAAAAACTAAATTTCTGTTAAAGTTGGTAAGTTTTCCAACATTATGCGTCAGCTTTCGACCACCGCAAATGTTTGGCGGACGTCCAAGCACAGGTTTTCGGGTTCGAAACTTTGATGCGAAAACCAAAGCTGAACTTGACAGCTCACCATATACAACTCCTTGGAATTTCACCCAAAAACTTGATCATTTCGACAGCTCAAACACTGCAACTTGGACTCAACGATACTGGCACAGCGACAAGTTTGCCAAACCAAATGGACCACAATTTCTCATGATGGGAGGTGAAGGTCCGGGTAGTTATTACGATGTTGTCTACGAAAAATATCCCCATATTTTGTGGGCCATGAATGTTAGTGCTGGGCTTTGGGCATTAGAACATCGGTTTTATGGTGGAAGTCGACCTTTTCCACAGCAAACAACGGAAAATTTGAAATATTTGACAAGTCGCCAATATTTGGCCGATGTTGCCAATTTCATCAAATATCAGAACCAGCAATTGGGATTAACGAATCCTCAATGGGTAATCTTTGGTGCGTCATACTCCGGAGCATTGGCTTTGTGGTTCCGTGAACTTTACCCTGATGTTGCTGTCGGAGCTGTTGGAAGTTCTGGTCCAGTTTATGCAAAACTTGATTTTTATGGTAAGCTCATTGTTAGTCGTCAACATCTCCACATTTTTTCAGAATACTTACAAGTTGTTGAAGCATCCATTCGTACTTATGATAATACTTGTGCTCAAAACGTGAAAATTGCTTTTCAAAAGCTGGAAACTTACATGACGTCACAAGCGGGTAGAGATCGGCTTACATATTATTTTTCGTGAGTTTTTCATATATGATATCTTCTTTAAATTCACCTTTTAGACTCGTCCCAGCATTTAAGAACTTGAACATCACGTATGAAGACATTGAGAACTTTTACAGCACTGCCATTGGTAATTTTCAAACTGCTGTACAATACAGCCGTGTCAACTCTGTAAGTTCCATAATTAATAGTTAAGCTGACAGTTTATTTCAGAATCTTTTCAAAAATCATGCAAGTATCCCAGAATTGTGTAAAATAATGAATACTCCAGCAGCTGATCCAGTTATGAACATTGTTTGGTTTTATGTTTACATGACAGAAATTATGGAATCACCATTCCAAAATATTGATAATCAATGGCAAGATACTATTCAATATTTACAAAATACAGGTTATGAAAATGAAGGACAAGCTGCAACTCGAAGTTGGACATGGCAAACTTGTAATGAATTTGGTTATTTCCAATCGACTGATGCTGGTGGAAACATTTTTGGAAGCAAAGTTCCAAACAAGTAAGTTTTTTATTCGTTTAAGGATGTTTTAATTGTTTTAGTTTATATATTGACATGTGTACTGAAGTATTTGGACCATAATTTAACGTTGATTACATCAAGAATGCGATTGCTAACACAATTAAACAATATGGTGGAAGAGATAATTATAAAGGAACAAATATTGTTGCTCCAAATGGTAGTCTTGATCCATGACATGCTTTAGGACTTTATACAAGCAATGATCAATCAGTTATAACTTATCTCATCAATGGTGAACCAATTTGTTTTATATGAATTTGTTTTTAATTATTATTTTTCCAGGAACAGCACATTGTGCAGATATGGTAAGATTAAAACCAACTTCCGCATTAGAAAAAACAGAAACTAACTAACATCCAAAAACGTGACAAAACTATGTATGAGTATGCGAACTGTTTATATTTTAGGAACCCCCGAGCGAGGATGATTCACATTCAATGAAGCAACTGCGTGAAATTGTTTTCCAAAATATTAAGAAATGGCTTGGTGAGTGATATTCTCGAATGAATTAAAAAAAATTGATGTTTGACAGCTAATTCACCAAATATAAAAAACGAAAAACAAGGGAACAAAAATGAAGAATCAGAAAAAAAAGAAATAAAACCTGCAAGTTGGAATGCAAAAATTTATCCAGGAAATCTTGAAGAAATTTATCAGGTTTTTTGCATTTTTTGATTCAAAAAACAAAGCATTTTTTTAGGATAAAAAAGATCCAAACTTGAAACCTCGTCCGTATAAATTTGGCAGATTATCTGGTGGAAATTTACCTGAACCAGCTGGTCCACGAGACTTTAATTCTTCTGCTTTTTGGATTGAACAACAATTGGATCATTTTGATTCATCTAATCTTCTTCGATGGAAACAAAGATTTTGGAATAACAAAAATTATTACAAACCAGGTGGCCCAATATTTTTGATGATCAGTGGTGAATCACCTGCTGGTGAAAAATGGATCGAAAATCCAAATGTCACGTACTTGACCATTGCAAAACAATTGAATGCCAATGTTTACATGCTTGAACATCGATATTACGGTTACAGTCGTCCAACTGCCGATCAATCTACAGCAAATCTCAAATTTTTGTCAAGTGAACAAGCATTAGCTGATGTTGCCGTTTTCATCAATACCATCAACAAACAAGAAAATTTACAAAATCCAAAATGGATCACATTCGGTGGTTCATATTCTGGAGCATTATCTGCATGGTTCCGTCAGAAGTATTCAAATTTCACCGTTGGAGCTGTTGGCAGTAGTGGACCAGTTTATGCCAAAGTTGACTTTTTCGAATATTTGCAAGTTGTTGAAGCATCAATCAGAAGTTACAGTAATCAATGTGCTGATAATATTGGAATAGCTTTTGCGGATATTCAACACAGATTAACTACAATTGAAGGACGAAATCAGTTGAATACAATTTTCAAGTTTGTTTTTAGTAATTTTTTGTTTTGAAGACATTTTCCAGGACTTCTGTACCATTCAATGGTTCGTCACCATCAGTAAAAGATGTCCAAACATTCATGGCATCATTAATTGGCAGTTATCAAGGAGTGGTTCAAACAAGTGGTGATAACACACAAGTAGCAATTGGACATGGTATCAAAGAAATGTGTGATATTATGACAAATGCTGCAAATTCTGCTATTCAAAATGTTCGGAAAACTTATGAATTAATGTATGGACAAGATGCTATGGTTGATAATCATTATTCGGACGATATTGCATTTTACAAAAATACTGCTTTTGATATTAATAATTCAGCTGCAAGAAGTTGGTTTTGGCAAACATGTACAGAATTTGGTTATTATCAATCAACTGATTTGGGAAAAAATATTTTTGGAAGTGCTGTTCCTGTTGAGTGGGTTTTTTTGAACTTTGCACAGAAAAAAAACTTGGGATTTTTTAGTCTTTACATTGATTCTTGCACAGATGTTTTTGGTCCAAGTTTTAATCGATCATTTATCGATAATTCCATTGCTAAAACTCAAAAATATTATGGTGGAAATCAAAATTATTCTGCAACAAATGTTGTACTTCCAAATGGAAGTTTAGATCCATGGCATGCATTGGGATTATACACTGATGGAACTACAAGTATTACCTCCATTTTGATCACTGGTATTCACTTTTTTTTTGTTTTTTGATGTTTGATGACAAAAAAAACATTTTAGGAACAGCTCATTGCGCTGACATGTACCCATCTCGCGACAATGATTTACCTGCTTTGGTGAATGCACGACAAAAAATTGTACAAATTGTCAGTTCATGGATCTAGTAAATTTTTGATCAGTTACTTGTCCATATCCAACAGACAATAATAAATATGTTTTGCAATGTAAATCTAATCCGTTTCAAAACAATAACAAAATCATTTTCAAAATTCATATAAAAATAATGCAAAAAAAAAGTTGATTCAACAAAAAAATATGAAATTTTTTGTTTTTTTCTTCAGTTTTTATTTGAATTTCATTTTTCTTCATGGACAAACACCGTTGCCAAATATCATGATGGCAACTGGAATGTTTCCAGGATCTACTTTGCCATCCATGCAAATTGCAGGAGCGCCAATGTCACAAAATAATCCAGAAATTGTCAACAAAATTGTGGCGTCCTTGTTTCCAAATCAAAATGTTGATGATGTCAGTAGAAATGCCATTGCCAAATATATTTCTGCAACGGATCAAGTTAACATTTCTTTACAAGCTTTAAATGAAGCCAAACAAGAAATGATGAGAATGATTCCACAAACTTTCAAAGCAACAATGGAAAATGTTTTTGCAAAACAACGCGACAAAATGGTCAAGTTTATTGCTGATTTACAACCTCGAATGTTGGCAGCAAATAATTCTGCCAAATTTTTGCCGTATGATGAAATTATTGTAAGTATTTTTGTTGGCACAAAGTTGGAAGATAAATTTTCAGCGCGGTTTGACAGCTTACATGGGAAATGGACAAATTTTCACTAATTTAACCGCAATGCAAATTTGCTTTGATTTTTCTCAACTCTCAACTGCTTCGGCTGATATTGTTTCTTTGGTCCAACATTATTTCAACTTTGACCCAAGAAATGGTTTGATGAATCAAACATGTCAGCACAATTTATTTGGACTAATCTCGATGACTGAAGATGGAAAAAATCTTCAACAACCATCTCAACCTGTGAGTTCCCAAAGTACTTTTAAGTCATGTTTTTATATTTTTAGGTTTCCCAAGCCATCAAAAATGCTAGTCAAAGTGCTGTTAGCGGAGTTGAGGATGTAGTCAACAAAATGGGAACTGCTGCTCAAACTGTTGGACAAAAAATTGGTGAAGTCCCAAATGCTGTTTCAAATGGTTTTCCAAACGTCACAAATCAAGGATAATCAAAAATTAATCTAACATTATTTTTTAAAAGTCAAGTTTTTGGATAAAGGAGCACTTTTTGACAAAAATGTATCAATAACAAACCTTTTTTTCTTGGTTATCCTTGTTTTTCAAAACTGTCGGCGGATAAGTGAGTATCTCGTCAAGTGGACAAAGTCTTTTTAAGTCTTCTTTTTCTCTTGATTTGATCTGCAGAGCTTCATTAGCAAATGCTTTTGGTTTTAACTTTGACACACATTGCGCTTCTATGGACGGAGTTTTTCCGCTTTTAAGTGGTCAACCACAGCATCAATTGTGCTTAGAAAAAGAGAACCAAATTTGTTTTTGAATACAGCAAGCAGTTGCAATCTTACCTGATGTGGTTTCTTAATCGGTGATTTTCCGGATTAGAAGCGGTTCCTTCTTAATTTCAAATTTTTTCTTTCCAAATCATTTTGACCAATTTTTATCATGATTCCAATACATTTGTCATCCAATACTCCATCAACTTCAAATCCAAATGGCATCAAAAAAGAAATTGAAGCTCGAACAACTCTTGGAATTTCATCAGAAAAAACTGTCCGTTATATGTATCCAATTCCTATGATTGGAACGGTTCCAGTAAGAATTCGTATGAGGCCACCATTGGATGATGGAATTAGAATTGAACCTTTGACTATTGGACCACGATCAGTTGATTATCATCGATTACCTTCACGAGCCACGACTGTTGCTGCACGAAATCGAAGACCTCCATTACGAGCTCCAATTTTTGATATCATAGAGGTTGGTTAATTTTTCCCATTTCAACACCTTGTCTTGTTTGTTCTTTTTTTTCAAGATCAAACGTGTTAAATTGGGTTTGATAAAGAATAAAATTGTCTGTGAAAAAAGGTTGAGACGTTTGTCTTAAGCAATGCCAGTGGCAGTTGCAATATTCGAGATGACCGACAATTCTCTCGGACATGACCCCCAAAATGAAGAACGCATCTTTTCATTTTTTCAACTTGGCGCCCTTTGAAAGAAGATAAGGCATGTAAGATTTCAAGTAAGATTCGACCGCAATTCCAGTCCGTTTTGCGCAGGAATTGAGTTAATTTAAAATTTCGTCAATCACCTTTGTTTTGTTTCAATTGCTTTTTTTGTCAGTTTATTAGATTTTTTTTTCAATGTCAGCGCCATCAACAAATAATAATAATTCTGTTAATCCTGAAGTTGTTACTGATCAAAAAGAATCTGTTGAAACGGGTAAAAATGAACCAATAAGTTCAACAAAAGTTCAAAATCCTAAAAATTGTGCATCTGCTTCAAGGGCTCCATCTAGAACTCCTTCTAGAGCTTCTCAAAGATCTGTCACTTTTTCTTTGGTAATTTTTTTCTTTTCAAAACAATGATTCGTTTTTTTGTAGCATACTCCAAATCGACATGAACCAACTTATGAAGAATCTTCACAATTCAATCCTGCCCAACTTGACACAGTTTCAATAAGTGCCAGACGGTTGGTTGTAACTTACAAAGAAACTTTAAAAACAAACTTTATTTCAGAAATTCACAATCCCGGGCTTCTCAAGCACATTCCACCAATGTACCTCGATCAATGGTTTTATACGATCAACAACCCCAATCAATGATTCCAGGAGGATATGTTGCACCATATGATGCTGTACCTGTTCCAGCACCAGTACCAATGTGGACATATCCAATTCCACCACCACCACCACCACAATTATTTGCATATTTTCCACCTTCACCATTGGATGCTAAAACAATGAGAAAAATCATGAAAAAAGCAGCAGAAGATGAAAAACGTTATCAAACAAAATATCAACCATCATCATGTTCAAAATTTTGTTGTGGTGGTGCAGCACCATTATTCTGGATTTTATTGATTCTTATTTTATTATTTTTCATAGCTGTACTTATTGTTGCATTAATTTATGTTTAATTATCTCAATTTTTCAAATAATATTTCAAAAACAGCGCCAATTTTTTTTATTCAAAAATAATTTTTTTTCCACATAAAAAAATAAATGTTTTGATTTCATTTTTTATTGCCTACGGTCTTTAAAAAATCATGGTCAAATTTATGAAAAGGAAAAAAAAGAAAATTCGGAAAAGCAAACAATGTTCTCCTTTTAAAAGCCCCGAGATTTATCGTTATTGATTCAAAGCTTGAAGAATGAATCCAATCCTTTCTGTTTCAATGTTTGAACGAAACTCGTTTTCAATTTCCTCCTTTTTTTATCAAGTTAATCCAGTTTTTTTGAAGAAAAATTGGAAAATTTGTTTGTTAATAAGGTCATTCATACGGGTTATTTATCCACAAATCCAATTCATAAAAAATTCTTTTTTTGTCGAAAAATGTGTGGTTTTTGTGTTTTTTTTTCTTTTTTTTCTGTCCTAAACAATAACTGGGTCAAATTCATGATTTTTGCATGAATTTTAACAAAAAAATAATGTTTTAAAAAATAGTTTTTGGTGAATTTTTAATACAAAAAAAATTTATGCCTACATTTTGATTAATTGCATCGTTAGTGATCGATTTTTGTTTTTTCTAGTCTTACACCAGTAAACTTTGTCCTAAAGGTTGCCAACAGACCAGTCCAGTCAGTCATTGCCAAAGGTCAATGTAAAACGACACTCGCAACTTCAGCAAACACATTTTAGCTTTCTTTTTTTGAAAAAAAAAAACTTTGCTCGAATTTGTAAACCAAAAACAAAGAAAAATTTTTGCTTCTGAAACAATTTTTTTTTTCAAATCAAAAGTTTACTGATTTTTTTTCCGTAAATTTTTTTTTCTTCCTCGCCTCAACTGCTTTCCATTTTTTTTGTCGGATAAAATTGTCCAAAAACCAATGTGAGGCTTGTCTGGCCGGGTCAAAGGACGTTTTGGTTCATTTTCAAAGGTTTTGCAGTTTTTTTTGAAAATGTTTTGATTGTCTGGCAATCTTGGCGCCTTTTATTCAGATCAAATTGTTTGTTGCAAGCTTTGAACTAAAATTTTTGCATTTTTTAGTGTATTTTTCGATTTTTTTTGTTTGTTTAAGTGTCGTCAAGAAAATTTTGATTAGATATAATAGTTAGTCTGATATGTGTTAATTTTTTCTTTTTGATAACAAATTTTTCTTGATTTTTGTGTTGAATACTTGTTTCTGTGGTGATTTTTTTTATTTCAGTTTTTATTTTTAAAATATTGACAAAAAGTTAAGCAATATAAGCTGCACCTTTTCCGTTTCACAATGTTTCTTTCCGCGATTCAAGTATGGAAATGAATCATGTTCATATAAGGGAGGAGATGACGCTTGAATTGTTCTTTTTTCTATTTTTTGTGCATTGTTACTTTCATATATTATATCAATTTTTTCAGGTTCCAATTCTAGTAAGCAATCATGGCTTACTACAACTATTCACCACGTTATGGTTTGGATAATTATAGCTTTGTATTTCCTTTTGAACATACATTTGATTCAGTCAAATCAACAGTTTGGATGCAAGAAAATTGGCATCATTCAATCACCATGAGCGTTTTTTATATCATTGCCATTTATCTTGGTCGAAAAGTGAGTTTTACCATCAATGATGATTTGAAAATGTTGATTTGTTTTTAGTTGATGGAATCAAGAAAGCCTTACACATTGGATTTTCCATTATTCTTGTGGAATTTTGGTTTAGCAGTTTTTTCAATCATGGGAGTTGTAAGAATGACACCAGAAATGTTTTGGTCAGTAAATTCAAACTCATTTGTGTATTCAATTTGCACAGCATCATTTGCTCAAGGAGTTACCGGTTATTGGACAGAAAAATTTGCCATGTCAAAAGTTTGGGAATTTGGTGATACTGCTTTCATTGTTCTCCGCAAACGACCATTATTATTCCTCCATTGGTACCATCACATTACAGTTCTGGTGTACACATGGCATGCATACAAGGATCACACTGCTAGTGGACGATGGTTTATTTGGATGAATTATGCTGTCCATGCTTTCATGTATTCTTATTATGCTATTCGAGCTCTAAAAATTCGTGTTCCTAAATCATGTGCAATGATTGTGACATTGCTTCAACTTGCTCAAATGGTTGTTGGAGTTTATATTGGAATTGTCATTTATGGATTGAAATCAGCTGGTAAACCATGTCAACAAACGTGGTCAAATCTTTATTTTTCATTTTCAATTTACTTTTCATATTTCTTGTTATTCTGCAATTTCTTCTACCATGCTTATTTGAAGAAGAATAACCGTTATGTTGAAAAACCTGTATCAAATCCAAAAGAACAAGTTTCTGAAAAGAAAATGGTTGAAAATGATAAATCTCAAGATCAAACATCTACGGAACCTGAATCTCAAACACGAAAACGGCGACCTCAACGTGTTTGAATCCAATCATGGATATTCTTGTTTTTGTCTTGGAATCTCATTTAATTTAAGCAAAACTTTGGTTTGTTTGCATGTTTTAGATATTCTTTTTTACCAATAATTGACAATATTCTGATTTTGACAAATGTTCAAAAATATAGCATTGTCTCTTGCCTGTGAATTAAAAATCTGATTTTTCTATTGTTGATAACTTTTACAATTTTGCAGATTTTCATAAAAATAAATTTATTCATTGTTGCTATTTGTTGCACTTGTGTTTTTGGAATATTTTAGACGTCATCTGTGAATCAGCCCATAACCATTCGATTCAACCGATAAGAAACGTCAAGAACAAAGTTCAATTTTAGTGGAAAAAAGCACGAGCCACTCACTAAGAGGGCAAGGATGGGGTCGATCCTATTACCAAGTTCTGACAGCACGTTTTCAGAGTTTGACTTGCTGAACTCGATTCAAGTTCAATCAATCAACCATTATATAAAACCTCGATTCAACTTACGCGATTTTGTTTCACTGATTCTTTGAGCCAAACATTCCTTCAACCTAGAAAATCCAGTCCTAGGTGTTCCCCGTATACCGCCAGTTCCCTGATTTGTGCTGCAAGTTGTGCGCTATTAGCTAATAAAAAAATTTTATTTTCAAATTTTGGATTCAATTTCTGTGGAATTGACAACCATTTATTTTAAACTCATTCCCAATTTAAAACAAAAAAGGCACAGCTATTGTTTAACTTTTAGCAAAGGCAAAAATGATCATTGGCCAGTTAATTTTTTTGACATGCAAGTTTTAGAGAAAAAAATGAAATGGAAAATTCTGGCACACAAAAAAGCATCTGTAAGTAGACTGTATTCTAAGAAAACTTTTAAAATGACAAAATATAAATAATAAAAAGAGTAATAATCCGTGTAGCTTTTAAAAAATTACCCTCATTTTGTAAGAAAATTCAAATCTGATAATCAAAACGCTTGATTTAGCTGTAAAAATATAGGAATTACAACAGATTACAGGTTTTCTTTGGTTTGGTTTGTGGAGGACATAATACAGCCCGGATTGCTTCATCAAAAACTTGTTTTAATCCAATTTGACTTAAAGCTGAACATTCCAAGTATTTCACTGCTTTGATTTCCTTTGCCATCTGATGTCCTTGTGTAGTACTGATTGGCGCAAGTCGCCGTTCACGAAGATTTTCATTAACAGTAGGATCATCTCGTAAATCAAGTTTAGTACCTAAAAAAACATTTATAAAATAGTAAAATTGATTAAAAACTTACCAACAAGAATGATTGGAGTATGTGGACAATGATGTGATACTTCAGGATACCATTTAGCTCTGATGTTTTCAAATGAAGCAGGATTAACTAATGAAAAACATAACAAAAAACAATCAGTTTGTGGATATGATAATGGACGTAACCTATCATAATCTTCTTGTCCAGCAGTATCCCATAATCCAAGATTAATAGGTTTACCATCAACCATAACATTTGCAGAATAATTATCAAATACTGTTGGAATATATTCTCCAGGAAATGCATTTGTTGTATAACTTATCAATAAACATGTTTTACCAACTGCACCATCACCAACGACAACACATTTTATCGCTTGCATTTTTGTAATCTAAAATTATTAGTTAAAATCCATAAAATATAGTTAAAAATCTTACCAAACGTTAAGCACCTTCAAAATTAAAATAAAACCAAAAAGCAGCTGAAGCTGCGGAAAAAAGTTCACTGAAAACCTGTTATTTATCAAAAAAAATTGATAATAAAAAAAGTATGAAAACCAATACAAATGGTTTTTCAAGTTCGTAAGCAAACAAAAGTCTTTTTTTACATAAAAACATCAACGGTCCATCCAATACAAAAAGTCAGTTACGCCAAAGACCAGTAAATTATAAAAAATACAATTTGACAAGATTCTTGCACGAAAAAAACCCATGTGCCAATGAAATTACTAATTTTGTCATGATCGTGAGCTTAAATCATTGAGTAATCATTGGCAAACCAGCAACATCTCGAGCTTTGTTCATTGTTGCAACAGCGAAAAACTTTTTTCTTGCGCATTGACGAATCATTGTCAAATATTGTTGTAAAGTAATAACTTTCTTTCTCATCGCAGTAGTCAATTGGTAAATTAAATCATCGGCAGCTAAATCTTTTGCATAATTATCAAAAATTTGTCGATGTAATGGTGTTGCTGCATCAATTGATGAATCAACATCATTTACAGCATCTTTTCCAGTATATTTTGAAATTATTTCAGTTAAATCCCGTTTTCTTGCCTAAAAATTTATGATTCAGTATTGCTGGAATTATAGAACTTACATTATAAACAGATAAAGTAACGTCTAATTCCCTTTGTTCTCTTTCTGCCCGTTCCAAGTGTTCCCGCAATTGTCTTTGTCCTAATCTCATATCACTCAAGCATATATCTAATCGTTGCGTATCTTCAAGCATTTTGCCTAAAAATTTGATGATAATTTTGTTCAATAAATAAGAAAAAAATACCGAATCGTGTTCTCATTTTTTGCATAATACGTTCTTCAATGGCGGTCAATAAACTATCACGCACTTGCGCAGCATAAGCATGTCTTGGAGGAGCAGGAATATTTGGAAAATAACTCGTTGAGGACGGCATCATTGCTGAGGGGTAAGCGGAATATGGTGCTCTATAACCATCAGCACTTCCAGCATTTGGCATTGGAAACGATGGATATGGTGCTGGATTGGCAACAGGCATTGGAAAATTAGTTTGACCAACAGGATATGGTGTATTCGAGGCAGAAGTAGGATATGGTGCTGTGTTACCAGCCGGGTATGGTGTAGTATTTCCAGTCGAGTAAGAACTTGAATTTCTCGATGAAGGATTTGGATCAGATGTTTGACGAGGATTCTTGACAGAAAACACTGGACATTTTTCTTCAAAAGCAAATGTGAGAACCTGAAATTGATTTGGTTTCAAAATGATGATTCATCACAAAACAAAACTTACTTGAAGCAATCCAATAGTATCATACTTGGGATATTGCCATTCATTCAAATAAGGTAAAAATATGCGTCCTTTGTCATCAACTTGTTCAGAAGTACGAATTTTCATGTTGGACGTAGGGCAAACATAACAAAACGGAGGTGCATAAGGATGATTATCCATCAAAAACAAAGCTATAGGAATGTGATAACGTGCGCCCTGAAAAAATCGATTAATTTCATACATACTTGAAAAAAACATACTTTGAAAGTAATTGGCAAAGTACCCGCTAAACATAAGGCAGTTCTCCGTGTACCATCAGGAAAAACATGTAATTGAGCTTTAGGTGTCAAATCTTTGTAATTACGTAAAACATCTTTAATATCTCCTTTGGCAACATCTTCAAATTTAGTTCTTGTTTGTCTTAATAAACTAGTCAAGTTTTCATCAGAGACCATTGTGTTTAAATCAATCAGTAATCAATGTACATGAATTGGAAACTGAAACAAATAACAAATTATTGGGAAATGCACGAGCTCGACAACGGTTGTAAAAAAATTGAACAATCAATTTAAACTTGAAAATCTATGAAAATGAATTTAAAATGGAAAATCGATCAATGCGTCATCTAAAAACCATCGACATACAAGATAATATAAAGAAACAACTGATCTTAGAAAACATGACGCATCTCATCCAAGTTCGTTTTTTTTGTTCGCTGTGAGAACGCTTTGCCATTCACTTGACTTTTTGAGCAAAAAAATGTTATAATTTTATCAAGTTTTTATTTTTATCATTATTTGAAAGTAAGAATAATCTCAAAAAAAGTAGTTGAATAAAATTGAAACATAATCGATGAATTTGATGTAACAAAAAAAGCTTTTGGTTTCTGCGATGACCTTGATAAGACTTTTCCGGACATTTTTCGATCACTTTTTTTTGTTTTAGTTGAAAATTTAAAGTTTTGAAACTTTTTTTGTTGTTGAATTTCTTGAATTTTTAATTAAAATCTAATTAAAAAGCTTTTTTTCATGTGAACAAAAAATTACTGCAAAAAGCTTCTATTTTGTTGGCAACAGGTTGGCAATAATGGCAGTTTCCCCCTTTTTCAACGTTCCTCAATGTGAAAAAAATTTTTTTTGTCCTCATTGCACATGTAAGAGTTGACGGCAAAACCGCAGTTTTTGCGGCTGCCTTATGTTCTTTTTCCATTGCGCTCTCGCTTGTTGTATAGAAACGGATATTTTTCGTGTGTCACAGTAAATGTAAGGACAGCAACTATTGAAATCGTCCATTTTCAGTCTAAAATTTTGAGGAACCAACGTCAAAGCTGGTTTTATTGAATTTTTAGCTCCCCAAAGAATTTTAAAGATATTTGGGGGAGTTATTTGGTAAGCTTTTATTTTTTTATCATAGTTTTTTTTGTTGTGTCCTTTTTATAAGGTCCTTATTTTGCAAGTCAATAGCCAAAACTGGCAGCTGTGAACACATCAAGCATTCGTTTTGGTCAACGACTTTTTCAAACAATTTTTGCTGTTCAACATTTTTTTTCTAAATTATTGGTTTTTTTCAGATTTTGGCAGAAGACGGGTTTCTTTCAACACTTTAACTGTTCTACTTAATTTCAAAATTGCGCAACATTCCATTTCATTGAATCAACAAATTTAATTATAATTTGGTGAAAATGTTTCCATGGTTGACCTTTCTTACATTTCCGGAACCTAAAGGAAAGACAAGAAAATTGAAATTTTATACCACTGATCTTATCAAAGGTGATTTGGTACATACTGTACAAATCTTTAATCAAATACCATGGATTCGAGCCAGTACTCAAGGATCAAAGTTGTCAATTCAATCTTTACAATCATCTGCACCATCAACATCATCTAAATCACCAAGACCATGTGCTTCACCACATTCTTCTGGTGGTTCATCATCTCAACCAACATCTTCTCGTGATAAACAACCATTATTTGCACCACCACCTGAACCAAAACCTACAAGAAGTCAAAGAAAAGGGCTTGAAACGTCATCAGCAATGCTTGAATTGTTTGGTGGAGGTGGACAATCACCATTTTTGGACGAGAAAAAAGAAAAGATTTCAAACAAAACTAAAATTGTTGAACCAGAAGCAAAAATTTCTGAAATTGTTTTTGACAAAGAAAATGAAAAAACTAAAAGCTTTCAAACAGAATTTGAAAATGGAAAACTTCAAGGTGCATCAGCATGTTTTCAAGAAATTAATCATCCAGAAATTCAAAAAAATTTTGGGAGAAAAAATATACTTGAAAAAGAAATGAATGAAAAAACAGAATGGGAAGAAATAAAAAAACAACCATCAACAAGTTCAACTTTCCAGGTTCGTAATTCGCTGTTTATACAAAGCAACGCTGATTTGCTTCATTGGCTTCTCAGCGTATGCTTTGCACTTTGCCTTCTTGATATTGCTCTTCAAACTGTAGTTATTCATTGGCGACATATTCTAGACAATTGAAGACCATGATGCCAAATATGCTGAAAGTCTTTCACGATCAAAATGGGAAAGTACATCTACACATTTTAATGTCATTGAATCTACCTCATCTGATGACATACTTGCTCAACCAGGACCAGAAAAATTTGATGATGAAGAACAAAATTGTCCTGCAAAAGAATTGCTTGAAAATCCAAATTTAAATTTAAGGTTTGTTTTTGTTTTGTTTTTTTGTTTTTTTAATTTAAATTTTTTTTAAACAATTGCTTATTTTTAATTTTGTTTTAATTGTTTTTAGATGCAATGTACAAATTAATGATGAAGTAACCATTAGCGAAGAATTTATTCCGGATGAAAATGAAAGAAAAAAACCAATAGGAACAGAGCGTAATTATGAAAGCAAGGACAAACAAATTGAACTAAACAATCCCGGACCAGAAATGGAAGACGATGAGGAGATTTTGAGCGACAAAGAAGAATTGTCAGTTAATGGTCAAAAGGTCACCATGGATGCAATGGTCGAAGAGTCCATGTGCTGCAAAGAGAAAGCAGAAGAATCGATTGCGCCAGCCGTACCAAAGGCGGAGCCTGCATTGGCTCGGGTTTTTGAAAATACGACAGCCGCAATTGCTGTATTAAGTACATTGGTAGCCGTTTCTGGTAGAACTAACGCTGATAATACCACCAACAAAAATTTTGATCATACAAAATCATCTGTAAGCAATAAACCAGGTGTTGGTGGTAATATTGGTGGTACAACAGGACGTGGAAGTCAAATGGTTTCATTAAATTCTGGTAATTCTGGTTCAGCTAGCAATGGCAGTGGATCTGGTGAAAAACCAATTATTGTACGTGGTGGACAAATTGTTAATGATGATTCTATTGTGACAGCTGATATTCTTATCGAAGATGGCATTATCAAGTAAGCTTTTTTTTTATTTCGAAACAAACTGAATTTCATTGTGGTTTTTTTGGCTTGCGTTTGCAACACGCCATTAAAAAAAGCCGAGCATTTGATGAGAAGCAAAAAATTGTTGCATTTAAAATTGTCAATTTTTTTAGGCAAGTGTCATCATCACTTACGGCACCGGAGAATGCCGAAGTGATTGAAGCAGCTGGAAAACTTGTTCTTCCAGCTGGAATTGACGCTCATACAGAATTCTCGACACCAGGATCCATTGACGATTTCGCAGTTGGAACCAAAGCTGCACTTGCCGGTGGAACAACTACTGTACGAAATTTTTTTGCACGTTTTTGGACACAATAAAATTGTTTGTTTTAGGTCATTGATGTGGTAATTCCAAGACCAGAAGACACATTATTAAGTGCATTTGAAAGATGTCGACAACAAGCACAACAACGTTCTGTTTGTAATGTTGGGTTAAGCGTCATTGTTCCAAAATGGTCCGATGCTACACGATTGGAAATGGAAATACTGGTACGCGAGAAAGGCGTTAATTCATTTATTCTTGATTTATTCTCCGATTCTGATTTATTTGCTGCTTGTGAACATGCAAAAGAATTGGGTGCACATGTTAGAATTTTACCAGAAAATCGTGATCTTGCATTATTACTTGAAAAAAGAGTATTAAAATCTGGTATTACTGGCCCGGAAGGATATGTACAATCCCGTCCTGCTCAAGTAAGTTACACATATCTTATTACGAAATATTTGCGAATATTGACTTGACGTTTCAAATTTCAAGCAATTGTATCTTAAATTAAAGTGTATAAATTTTTAGTTGGAAGCTGATAGAATTCAACATGTGTCAAATGTTGCACAAATTACCAATTGTCCAATCACTGTTTTATCAGTGACATCATCTGAAGCCACCAATGCTGTTCATCATGCCAGACGTGATGGAGCGTTAATCACTGCTGAAGTGCCAATTATTGCCATTATTGGACCAAATTCATCTCAATCAAATATTTTACCAAAAATTCCATTACGTGAAGGATCCAATAACATGAATGATGCCCTAGAATTGTTGTCAAAGTAAGTTTTCAGGGATTTTAAAAGCATAATTTTGTATTATATTTATAGTGGTCCATTGAGTATGTGTGTAAGTGATCATTGTGGTCCACCACCATCAACTGGAACAAATTTTACCAGAATATCCAAAGGTGTAACTGGAGTAGAAGAAAGATTAATGGTTTTATGGGAAAAAGCTGTAACAAATGGAAAAATTGATCCAATGAGATTTGTTGCAGTCACTAGTTCAAATCCAGCTAAAACTTTTAATCTTTATCCAAATAAAGGAAGAATTGGTGTTGGTGCTGATGCAGATATTGTTGTTTGGGATATCAAATCATCAAGAAAATTATCATCAAAAAATCATTTATCAAAAACTGATTCAAGTATTTTTGAATCAATTAATGTACGAGCTCAACCAATTGTTACAATTTGTAATGGAAAAATTGTTTTTAAAGATGGAAAACATGTTGGAACAATTCCTGGAATGGGAACATTTTTAGAACTTAAACCAAATTCGCCATTTGTTTTTAGTGTTGTTCATTTACGAGAAAATATGAATTCATTTAATTTAAATGCTGGTGAAATGTCATCTCCACCTCCGTTAAAACAAGTTGATGATCGACCTTTGACTGGAACAACAGCAAAAAATCGAAGTATGATATATTTAGTTTAAAAGCCACATGTGTTTTTTTCAGATATCCAGACAGATCAACAGCAAGACAAGCCAAGAACAAAGGTTATTCATCCACCGGGCGGCAAGTCTAGCGGGTTCTGGTAATGGCAAGGGCAACGTCACCTGTCAAAAAAAAAGAATATTGCTGCATGCTTTTAATCTTTTATGTCAGCAATCGCCGTTGAATCAAAACGTGATTGGTGGTTTAAATCCAGTCCATTGAGCTATGCCATTTTTTCTTCCTATGCTTTTTTAAATTAAAAATTTTGATATGCGTGCTTTGTAATAAATTACGTGCATTGCAATGAATAAAATTAACTTATTGCTTGTACTTTTGTCCCATCAGAACCAAAACCAAAAAATTTGCATACAAAAATTTGAAATAAAAGGTGAAAATGTGTAAAATTTTAGTCATTCATTCATTTTGGAGTTGAGAGGTGTTGTTGACTGATTTACTGATTCAAAATTGACTGATTTTAACACTAAAAGTAAGTAATTTTCCAAATTTTAATTCTTAAACCCATTTTTTAAGCTAACAAATTAACAATGGCACTTTTGATCAAAAATGGAACTGTTGTCAACGATGATTTCATGACAAAATCCGATGTTTTGATTGTTGATGGGAAAATCAAGTAAGTTTTTCCAAAAAAAAACCTGGACATTGTTGAAAAAAAGCTAAAATCGCTGAAAGTTTTGAAATTTGTGGTTTACGACATTTTGCCAAAATGATTTTAAAAAAATTTTAATTTTTAGAGCAGTAGAAGAAAATCTTGTTGTTCCAAAAGAAATTTCAAGTCAAAATGGTTTTCGTGTCATTGATGCAACTGGACGATTGGTTATTCCTGGTGGTATTGATCCTCACACTCACATGCAATTACCATTTATGGGACAAGTAGCAGCTGATGACTTTCATCAAGGAACATTAGCCGCTCTTTCTGGTGGCACAACAATGGTGAGTAATTTTTTTTATGGGAAAAGTAATTAGTTTTTATATGATGAAATTTTATAGATTATTGACTTTGTTATTCCGCCGAAAAATGGGTCCATTTTGGAAGCATATAAGCAATGGAGAGACTGGGCTGATTCTAAAGTTTGTTGTGACTATGCATTATCAATGGCAATAACGACATGGAATGAACAAGTGTCCAAAGACATGGAACTTGTCGTTACTCCAGAATATGGTTGGTCTTTGTTTTAAGACGCACTCTGGGTAAAAATTTGATTTTCTTGGCACAGAA
>CABFKL010003380.1:246-32355 GCA_901765185.1 Panagrolaimus sp. JU765 | reverse complement strand
TGAAGAAAATTAAAACATTATTTCGAGATTTGATCAAATACTAAAATTAAGATAGCTCAACAACTTCCAAAAATGGTGTTATTTACCTTGAAACTTCCATGATCGTTCAAAACTTTAACTGAACCGGCATTAACCCGGAATTATTTTTTACAATAATTTTTTAATAAGGCGCCAATTCCAGAAATAAAGCCATTGTTCCGGCTTATCATTGTTTTCAAGTTTTACAAAAACTAAAAAATCGGACATAATTGTTTGTTTTGTTGCAAACAATTTCCATTATTTTTATCAACAACAAACGTTTTGATCAGATTATTTTACAATTTTTAATTTTTGATTCATTTTTTTTTAAATTGGGTTTTTAGTTATGAAAGCAAATATTATCGGGTTTGCTTGGGAATCATTTTTTGTTGTTTCAGCTTGCTAATAAACGTGGATTAATGATGAACCGCTTTGACTTTTCATTTCGCAGTCATTGACCATCATGAATTTGGCTGCGGCATCTTTTTTAATTTTTGTTTTATTACAAAATGTTTTTGCTAGTTCAGTTGAAGTTTTGAACGATCATGGAAGTTTCAAGGTAAATAACACCATTTTTGGAAGTTGTTAAGCTATTTTAACTTTAGTCGTTGATCAAATCTCGAAATAATGTTTTAATTTTTTTCAACAATGTTCCGAAAACAGACGATTTTTATGATTTGAATTGGAAAGTTTTGAATGAAGCGGGGGCCAGTGTGAAGGGCATAGGGACAGTGGCTTTCATTGACTGCACTTCAAAAGACGGTCAAAAACTATGTAAATTGTTGAAAACGGTGCCTGAAAAAAATCTCTTCTCCATCAAATACTACAAGTAAGTTCAGTTTCTCACAAAATCATTACATTTTTTAGAAATGGTGAATTCAACAAATATTACGATCGCACATTAGCAGCGGATACAATCAGGAGGTTTTTGAAAGACCCAGATGGACCGGTACCGTATGCTGATGAGCCCGAAGCTGCCAATGTCTTGCACCCAGAAAAACAGGACGACTTTTTCAAAATCCTGAAAATTGCACAGCTGCCAGTACTAGCCTTGTTTTACGCTCCTTGGTGTCAGCACTGTAAGCAGTTGAAGCCAACATTCAAGTAAAAATTTGACAAAAGGTTTTGACTTGATTTTTTCTTTAGCGTTCTTGCCGACAAAGTTCGAGGAAAAGCTTTTTTGGTGGCAGTTGACTTGACAATTGAAGAAAACAATCCGCTGATGACTCGTTATAACGTTGAAGCATATCCGACGCTGATTTTGTTCAAAAAAGATAAAAGATATGCTTTCAAAGGAGAAAGAACACTGGTAATTCACTCAAACATTTCTGATTTTGACAAATTTACAGGAAGCTTTGGAAGAATTCATAAACGATCCAACTGCCAAACCAAAGCCCAAAACAGCCGATGTGTGGTTCCAAAACTCAGATGTTGTTCCGCTTTTTGAAAGTAACATCAATGAATTCATCAAAGAAAATCCATCGGTTGCTGTCATGTTTTATGCTCCGTGGTGTGGTCATTCAAAGAATGTGAAACCAGAATTTGAAGCCGCAGCCCGAAAAATCAAAAATGAAGGTTTAAAAACTATTTTGGCTGCTTTGGACGCCACAATTTTTGCAAACACTGCAAAAGCGTTCAATGTGACCAGTTATCCCACTTTCATGCTCTTCAAGAAAGGCAAATTTGACAAGAGATTTGATTACAGGACAAAAGATGCTATTGTTGATTTTGTTAAAGAGTAAGTTCTTGATTTTTTTCTTGACATACATTGCCATCAGGAATGAAGGGAAATTGGGATCAAAGCCAGTCAAAAAACAAGACAACTGGGATTTTGAAAACACCAATGTTTTGCCGTTAAACGGCAAAGTATTTGACCAAACAGTTTCGAAAGCGGATTATTCTTTTGTCATGTACTATTCTCCAACCTGTTCACATTGCGAAAGTGCCAGGCCCCAATTCTTTGAAACGTCCCAACAATTTGCATCCAACAAAAATATTCTTTTTGGCGCCGTCAATTGTTTGGTGGAAGCAGATTTGTGCAAAAAAAGGGAAATTTATGGTTATCCTACTTTTGAATTTTTGAAAAATGGGCAAAATAAGGAAAGATATACCGGTGCAAGAAATACAGATAATTTTGTATTTTATTTGAACGACAAAATGACAAATGACAAGTTGTAAGGACAAGTTTGCTGGTTAATCGATGAAATTTTTTCAGAGAAGACAATGGTGGCTTTGAATTTGCAGCAAACATTGCCATTGCAACTCCAGAAACTTTTTCCAAACTTGTAAAGGAAGGAAAACATTTAGTTTTGTATTTTAAACCTGAAGATGAAACAGTTGATGGTCTTCTGAAAGAATTCAACGATGCATCAACCATCACAAAGTTTGGCGCTTTCCTTGTGGTTGACTGTACTAATCATGCCGGTAATTTTTCATTAACAAAGTTAAACTTATCAGAAATTGCAGATTTTTGCAAGGAACAACGTGTTTATGAATTTCCTTTATTGAAGATCTTTGAAGATGGGAAATTTAAACGGATTTACAACGACGGAAACACCAAAGAAATGTTCATCAGTTCATTGTCCGACAAACCATACGTGTGAGGATCAAAACATAGTTTGAACACGTGTAATAGTTTTTAGACCACCTTTGGATTTTGGGGAATATGTTAAAATGGGCACAAACACCAATTTTGCCGAACTGATTTCAAAGAAAAAATCATTGGTTTTGTTTTACGCTTCTTGGTGCAATCATTGTAAGCTTGTGAAACCCGAATTTGTCAAAGCGTCAAAACGGTTCAAATCCGGATTATTCATTGCCGTTGATTGCGGTATTTATCAAGGTAAGCAGCAAATCCTGGCCTTGACAACAACTTTCAGTGCTTTGCAAAAACAATGAAATAAAATCCTACCCAATTCTGAAACTCTTCAAGAAAGGCGAACTGTTTTCTGAATATTACGGTCCCCGATCAGCAGATGGTTTCATTGCGGCTTTCAGCAAAACTAAGGACGAGTTGATGCCAGAAGATGGGCAAGTTTCAATTTTGAATGCTTCTAACCAACAAGCACTTTTACAGAAAAACATTCAAATTTCCGGAATCTGTTAACCTCGGAAATGAATCAAACTTTGAAGATTTAATCAAAGAAGAAAAAACTTTGGTGATGTTTTATGCTCCATGGTGCGGACATTGTCAAAACGCCAAACCTGAATTCATTGCCGCTTCTTTGTTGCAAAAGGAAGGTAAGTATGCTGCTGTCGACTGCACAGAACAGAAATCAATTTGCGAAAAATATGAAGTGACAAGTTATCCAACATTCTTGATTTTCAAAAATGGAAAGAAACTTGAACAATTTCAAGGTGAAAGAAATGCAAAAGGATTTGGTGCCGTCTTTGATGCCAAAAGTTCCAAAAAGGAAAAGTCAGAATTGTGATAGTTCATTCAACATATCAATTATTTGTTTTTATAAACAGGAAAAAGATTTATCAGATGAAAGCATTCGTTCATTGGGAAATCATTGTACCACTCGGGTGGCGTCTGATGAAGGATAAAAAAAAATGACTTAAGTTCAATCACCTCCAGCATATAGCTGGGTCCATTCTTTAGCAGTACGGATGGCGTCAGCCTCGTTGCTCTTCCATTGTTCGGCTACATCATTTGCTAATGGATCATCTGGATTTGGGGCTGAAAGCAGCGCTTGAATGGACAATAGAACCGTCCGAATCTGAAGGGCTGGTGACCAACGGTCTTTCAAAATATCTAAGCAAATCCGGCCTAATTTATCAATGTTTGGATGGTAAATCTTTGTAATAAACCGCACTTTGGGCGCTGCCATAGGGTATTCCTGTGGAAGAAACAATTCCAACTTGAATCTACCGCCTTCAAATGGACTGTCAGCTGGCCCAGCAATTACAACATGAAAATAACGGTAATTCTGTTCATCAGGTATAGCGGAAATCCCAGGAACAGGATCTTTTTGTAATCTTTCGGTTTCTCTCAAAATTCGACCCGATGCAACACCCGCCATTCTATAAAATTCATTAACACTAGCGCTCAACAATTGAAACATTTAAGGGGCATGTTAGTGTACCCATCATCGAACAAAAACAAATTATTACAGCAATTTTTTAACAATAAATTATTACCCTAAGAATGAACATAATGCAATAAAACAAAAGATACCACAATAAATAGATAAACCATGAGGCACTCTTTAACCGTAATCACTTAAAGTTCACTTTTGACGTATTTGGGTTTGACTTCATTGATTTTTGCGATGAATTCTGTTTTTTCAGTGCATCCTTTGCAAATTTCACCCCAATTTTCCAAAATTTTCTTCAAATCTTTGACTTTCAATTTCTTCAAATCAACAGTGTTCCAATCTACTTCTTTGTCAAACTTCAATTCACAAATTTGAGCATCCTTGGCACGGAGTTTTTCACAAACTTTCGTTGGAGGCATTGACCAAGATAAGGGTTTGCTAACTTCGTTCATGATAGAAGTGGCTGATTCAGGCAAAGCCCCAATGTAGAAGCACTATAATGATTCAATTATTGAAAAATCCCAAAAAAAATATTACCAATTTGTTTTCTTTGCCTCGAACGGTGGCACAGTGTTTTCGGATGACATCAGCAACAGCATCAGGTTTAGATGTCTTGTCAGCTGGCACTTTTGCCATGGCATCGGTCAATACCTTGGTACATACTAAAATATAAATAAAATAACTTGTTAGAAAAATAAAAAAAATTACCTTCGCATTTATCTTCGGCAGCAAAGACAGCAATAATAGTGGTAACCAGACATAATAAAATAAATTTCATGATATCAAAGGATGACCGAGATCGACAAAAGTGGTAATAGACAAAACAAATCCAAAGGGGGTGAAAATGGAAAAGATGTAACGAACAACCACAACCTTTTCTAGAAAAGACTGACCGACGTGTCACTAACACAAAAATCTTTCTGGGACCAATTTTGCATTTTTCTGGATTGATGTCTGACAGAGGAGTGAGGAGCATTTTGCCGGAGATGAGCCGGCTTCATTTTTTGGATAATTTTGAATTGTTCAATCGTTCCATTTTTGTTAGTTCTGAAACATGTTTGATGTTCCAGGAAATGACACCCGATTGTCAACAAGCTGCAAACTTTTCCAACGCACTGCTGTTAAAAGTTCCTGGTTCATTTCTAACCATTGTCTATTCTTGTCCATGATTCCTCTCTGGAATGTAATTCAAAAGATGGAGAAAAATGATTGTTTTTTCTCGAATTCTTTGCCTAGTACGGCTGCACTTGCAATAATTGTTCACGATCGACATTGAATGCACATTTTTTTTATCATCAGACAATCTTCTGCATACATTTTTGGGGTTCGACGGTCGTAAAGACAAACTTGTAAAGTGTAAGGGCAACACTATTGCACATTTGAAGCTCCTTTTTGGTGCTTTTCATTCGTTTTTGACGATTGATGCTTTAGTATTTGCTTTAAATCAAACTTTTTTCGTCACATTCACATTTAATTGTTTTGTTTATTTTTTTTGTTTAAACGACTTGGTTGTCATAATCCGCCAAGCACAATGGTGTATTTAAAAATGGGTACGTTTTAATGCACTTCCGATAATATATTGTGTTTCTAATCATTTTACAATCCGTTTGTCATTCTTTTACAAACCATTGTTTCAGAAATGTATGAAAACGAAGAGCTACCGGAATCTTTGGAATGGTACAAAGATCAGATTGCCGGTCATCATCCGTCTGTCGTTAAAAATGGTATCAGACAAATTGGTAAGACAAATAGATTCGGTTTTAATGTTAAAATATCTCAGGAATCGTGAAAGAACGTGGGAGAGAACATTATTTGCTCAAATTGGTGCAAGATGGAAAACGTGGTGCAAGTGAAGTCACTTTTTACGAAGCAATTTTTGATTTGAATGAAACTGAACATTCCGTACCTCAAAAAACTGCATTGTTGAGACTACGCGATTTAGTTCCGCAATATTTTGGCAAACGAGTAATCGAAATTGCTAGCCGATGTAAGAAATTTGTTTGAAAACAAAAAAGCAACAATTTTTAGCATATGAATTCATTGAACTGGAAGACATCACATATTTCTTCAAAAAGCCGTGTATCATGGACATAAAAATTGGTCGAGTAACTTATGATCCGGTTGCCAGCGAGGAAAAAAAATTGACCGAAAGCATAAAGTGCCCATTTCAAACTCAATTTGGCTTCCGCATTTTGGGTTATCGTGTAAAATTTATATTAATTGGATCAAATAATTTTTCCGGTTTTAGCTACACCCGGATGATAAAGGCAATGTTCGCATCCAAGACAAGAATTGGGGACGAACTCGAACACATGAAAATATCCAAGAAGCGTTTGAAGAGTATCTACAAGCAGCACCCACAGAACATATCAGAAAACAAATAATTTCCGGATTCATACGACAATTGGCTTCAATCACACAATGGTTTGACGAACAAAAATGCATACAAATCTACTCATCGTCTTTGTTGTTTGTCTATGAAGGTGATTCCACAAGTCAAACGTCTCCAAATGTCAAAATGATTGATTTTTCTCATGTATTTTACGATGAAAAGGCGGATGACAACTACATTCATGGGTTGAACTACATCGTCAATCAATTTACCATTCTCGGGTCAAATCATTCATTAAAATAAAAAAAAATAAACAAATATCAACTCGTCAAGCAATGACCTTTTTCTTGGGTTTCAACTTCTTTTTCTGCATGACATTGAAGTGCTTCATGTTGATGGCATCCAACCGCATAGTTCGGAGATTCAAAGCATAAGCGCACATTGTATGCTTTGATCGAGGAATTCCCACAAATTGAACCTTGACAGGTTTGCCATCTGTTTTTTCGTTTCCAGGATATTGCCGAGTATATGAAAATGCTCCATCTTGATTACCTACGAAAAACACATGAGGCAACTGTTCAATTATGAATGGATCAACTTTCTTGTCATCAAATGGATAACAATCTGGTGCTTGAGGTGCAGTTGGACAAATATGACACAAATCAAGTAATTTCTCCATAATCAATTCATTGTGTGCTTTTGGGTCAGACATTCTTCGAAGATTATGGACATTTTCACCACAGGAACCAAGGAATCGAAAACCTTGAGTTTCGAATTCATATGGATTCGGGACCGAATTTACTTTGGCTTTGACACGCAATGGTACAGGACCGCCAATCGTTGCATACAGTTCTTCGTCATCCGATTCACTAGGTTCGTATTGTGATTCTAACATATAAGCTTCATTTTCTTCACCAAAAACAAAATCCTTGATCAACGCATCATTGATGGGATCTTGTGGCCACATAGCTGACGTCGGATCTTCGTCACCTGGCATCAAATCAAATTGAGTTGTTCTAAAATATCTGGATAGCTTGTCCAACATGGTAATATAAGCTTGATTCTTAGCAGGATCTTTGGTTGCGCCAAGATGTTTGACATCATCCATAGAAATACTGGCGCATTTGCTACAATCACAAAAATCGACGCTCAAATTTCCACAAATGATTAATCGGTCAAGTTTCCCATTAAATGGCGGTCTTGACTAAAAATTATTTTTAAAAATGAAAAACAATAATAAAATCATACCAAAGCCACACGCAAACTCCGAAATCGCAAAGTCCAATCAAATGAATTTTCGCGATTAGCAGAAAGTCCAGACAAGAACACAACATAACTATCATCGTCCAAAACTGGTGGCAAACTACGATCAATTGGTGGACCAGGAAATATTACATCAGAAACTTTGAAATCATTGCTATTCACTTTTGTACCAAACAAACCAACAACCATTCCAGTGGCAAAGTCACCAAGCTGTATGTTACTGAGACGGATACTTTGTGTTTGAGCATCCTCCAGTTCCAACCAATCTGCGTCAGTTACAATTTCGTCCGGGTTTTCATCCACAGTCAACTGAACTTCGCCATCTTCTTCTTCGTTATCGTCAAAGTTGACTAAAACACTGGGTCTTTTCGCAGATTTTCTGAAGATGATGCCAATGACAAATGCTGTTTCACCATCTTGAATTTGTGATAAAAACTTGAAAGGATGTGATTTGTGCTTGTCTGTAAATATTTTCAAATAAATATTGTAAAGAATCATTACACAAACCTGTTGCTAACCCTTTGCTTTTAATAACATTTTCCAGCTGCAGATATCTCGTTTGATACACTTGATTATATTGATTTTGAGCAAAACGAATTTTATCCGGGAAATCAACAATATATTTCTCTGATAAGTTGGAATAATCGTAAGGACATTTGCTCCATCGAGGCAAATCAATTGTTTCGGCTTCAATCACTTCTTCACCTAATTCATTTTTTTTGAGCTCTGGATATTCAGGAAACTCTTCCAGTCTCGTTCTTTTTAGTACTAACGGTTTTGGAACCATTGATAAGTCAAAATAACAATTCTGAATTTCAAACAAAATTTGAACACAAAACAAACAACACGACCAAACTTCTTGTCGCGATTGCGCAAAATTGGAATTTTAAAAAATGGCGGGAATGGTTTTGTCAAATGTGACTAACCGATTTTTTTTCCATTGAATGCCACACAGTCTTGTCTTGCAGTCGTCTCTCGTTTATTTTATTAGTTTTACTTGTTTGAGTTTAGGTTGTGATTTTAACAATTTTTAGATGGCATCGAAGAAACCAAATCAGCCACCAGTGCCTGAACGGATTGTCGACCGTCATGGTAACGTTTATTCAAAAGGAAAATATCTTGGACGTGGTGGATTTGCTCGATGTTACGAATTTCTTGATCGCCAAAAGCACATTTATGCTGCAAAAGCTGTTGCAAAATGTATGCTTATCAAACCTGGAAACCGTGAAAAGGTTTGTTGATATATCAGTTGGAATTAATTTCATGTTCTTTAGATGGTTCAAGAAGTGGACATCCACAAACAGTTGGATCATCCTCATGTTGTGCGTTTATTTGTAAATCTTGAAGATTCCGAAAATGTTTACATGTTGCTTGAGCTTTGTTCTAACCGTTCAATGATGGAAATGCAAAAGCGAAGAGGACACGTTACCGAACCCGAAGCTCGTTATTATATGAAACAGGTAGGTGTTTTATTGATTGATTTTAATGCTAAATGTTCAGATTGTTAACGGGGTAGCTTATCTCCATGACAAATTGATTATTCATCGTGATCTTAAACTTGGAAATGTTTTCTTGGATAAGCACATGGTTTGCAAAATTGGAGATTTTGGTTTGGCGACCAAATTATCACACAAGGACGAACGCAAAGATACAGTGTGCGGAACACCAAATTACATTGCACCTGAAATGTTACATCGACAAAAGCATTCTTTTGAAGTGGATATTTGGGCATTGGGGTGCATTTTGTACACTCTGTTAGTTGGACAACCTCCATTTGAAACTACTTCATTGCAGGTCTTGTTTTTTTTTTTGCAATTGATGTTATTGTTTTGTTTTAGACCACTTACAATCGTATCAAAAGCAATTCTTATCGTTTGCCATCCATTGTTGGCGTTGAAGCAACTGTTTTGATTCGCCAATTGTTGCATCCTGAATTCAAAAAGCGTCCAACAATTCACAAAGTTCCATCTTTCCGTTTTTGGGATGGTTACTGTCCTGAATCATTGCCTGTTGCATGTCTTACTGTTGCACCGAAAATTAACAACAAACTTGTATGTGGTGGCATGGCAGAACAACATGTTTTTGCTGAACCAATGGACGCCAAAATGGTTGTTAATAGTGTTGGTGGTGATCATCCTCAGGATGCCGTCTCCATGTTGATCACTCATCGTGAAACAGATAAGCGTGTGCCAAAAGCTTATGCTATTTATCTTAATCATCTAATCAGAGTGAAGCTGTTGGATATTTGGTCGCAAATGCAAATGGAAGTTGACAATCAAGGTTTGGATGCTATGGCTCAAAATCCCGATAGTGAATTTGAAACACCACGTTTTGCCCCACCATTCTTTGTTACTCGTTGGGTTGATTATTCGGACAAATACGGTCTTGGATATCAGCTTGCTGATAATTCAGTTGGTGTTCTTTTCAACGATGGAACCAAAATTATGATTGATCCTGCTGAAGTGTAAGTAATCCCAGGTTTTGTTTTTTATACGAAGTGATTTAGGAATTTGACCTATGTTGAACGAGATGGTACTGAAAAGTATTACAAATATAATCATGCTCCTGATGTTCATCACAAAAAGATCCAATTGCTAAGCCACTTCAGTGAATACATGCGTGAACAGTTATTGGAAGCTAGTAATAAGAACATTGAACCTGGTGCTGATATTGCTCGTGCTCCGTTATTGAATTATTGGTTCCGATTGAAGACTGTTATTGTTCTCCATTTGAGCAATGGTATTGTGCAAGTCAACTTCTTTGATGATCATATGAAATTCATTTTCTGTCCTATGGTTCAAGCTCTTACAGTTATTACTCATGATCGCGTTATGCACACCTATCATTTTGATTGTTTGAGCAAATTATGCTCCAACGCATTGATGCAACGCATTCGTTATTGCCACGCTTTGATTCAACGTCTGATTAATCATTATTCTGCACCTGAAATGTCTCCTGCTGAAGCCTATAAGATCATTAATAGTTAAGATCACAACTAATTGATCCTGGTTTGATGTCTTTTTCTCATGTAAAAGCTAAATTTGAAATAAATGTCTATTGACAAACATTTAAAAATTTTTGGCTGCTTTATAGAAGCCGTTTGCATATTGCTGGTCGCCGTCTGAGTGGCAGTATAACGGCACTCCTAGCCATGTCGTGGCAATTTTTTGTGAAACAAGACTGAAGAAAAAGCTAGGAACTCGGTTGAGCGTATTTATTTTTGCTGCTTTTGGCACTTTGGTCACTTTAGTGGTTGTCCGCTGTCCAAAAACCACTAACACAAATTGACGTTTTTTGAGAACTACGAATCGCGCGTTTTTTATCTTGGGACAAATCCGATTGTTCAAAAATAGAAAGTTTGAAATTATCATTTCAAAACCGTTCTTATCCCAATATTACTACAAATTTTCATGTGAAATTGAGTGTTGTTTTCATTGTCACAGATTTTTATATCAATTTTTCAGTGAAAATTCAGTTGTGGAATTCAAACCGGGTTTAGTATATTTTTGGTGCCATTAGTGGCCCAAGGGCAGTTCAACTGCCAAAAGCCAAAAAGGAATGCTGCCTTATTCTACTGCCAACAATCCAAAATTATACCAACAACAACCGCTGCCTATGCAAAACGCAGCTCAAAGACATGAAATTTTGCAACAAATGAAAAAACATCGGTCATTAGACGGGCCACAGTTTTTGCGGGCATTTGAACAAGCATCAAGACAAAATGCCGCCATAAATTATCCGGAATATTACCAATACGATAATTTAGACCAAGAATATGAACCGCAGCCAGCTATGAACCGTTTTATTTCTCAACAGCCGCCACCTCCTTCGTTTCCAGTCCCAAATTACGGGTTGGATGAACCGCAAATGCCAATTTCATCTTCTTATCAAGGAGCCAAGGATTTCAACAGTTTGCAAAGGGAACTAGAGGCGTTAAATCAAAAGTTTAACTATGTGATGAATTCAATCCGCACATTTTGGAGTCCGGAATTGAAAAAAGAACGGGAATTGAGAAAAGAAGAAGCATTAAGAATGAACACGTTGCAGAACAAAATTTGTCAACAAGCTGTAAGCATTCCTTCTCATTTCATAAAAAAAGCAATTTTTTAGGCAGAATTACAGGTAATTCAGAATGAATTGGAGAAACGCGAAAAGGATATTAATCAACTTTTGTCTGAATCAGAATTGTTGGATATGGAAGAGGAATTACGGCGATTAAGAAGACAAATGCATGAACCACGGGATTATACGGAAAAATCTGCTAGTATACATGAACTACAAACACTCAAAACAAAGATGGAACGGTCAGAAATGGCACTGTCAGAAAAAATAAGAGAATTGGCAGCTGTCGAAACACGAGCCAAATGTGCCGAAGAACAAAATTCGGAATTGGAAAAAAGAGTTGAAATTTTAACAAAATCAAATACAGCAAATGAAGCTCAACTACAACTTTTGCAAGATGATTTGGGAGCTTTAAGAAAAAAATTAGAAACTAAAAATCAACAAATTGATGCCAAAGAAAAAGAAATGAAAAAATTAACACAACAATTGGAAGCGTTAAAAAATCAAATATCTGATTCAAACCATGTTTTACAAGATGGAGAACACAGAATTGCACAATTGAATCATCGAATTGACCAATTGGAAACGTTGTTGAGGGACAGAGATGTTGAAATTGAACGACAAAAGCAAAAGTTACTCACCCAACCAGATGCCAGAATAGAAGCCGATTTGAAACAACAACTGGAAAACGCTGAACACGATAAACGGAAAATGCAGGAAACGATTGACATGATTAGAAAAAACGCGGAACTTGAAAAACAACAGCAGGTAAACAAACAAAAAATACAAATAATTCAGAAAAATTTTAGTTGTTGAGTTTTCAAGAAGAATCAAAACATCATCAGATGACAATCGAGTACTTACAACAAGAACTCTCAGATCGTGAAATTTTATTGGCATCTCAAAACGAAAAAATTTCTCAATTGGACAATCAATTAAAGATAAGCAACGGTAAAAGTCACCAAACAGCGGACAAAAATGACATTCAAAATGAATTGGAAAAAAGTCAAAAAGAAGTGGAAAGATTGCTTCGAATCATTCAAAGTTTGGAAAAAGAAAAAACATTGTTGTTCAATAAATTGAACGATGCAAACACATCAACCAAAACAGCTGATTATGGCGTTTCTGAAACACAAAGGGATTTGTTCAAAGATAAAAATACTGAACAAATGATCATGAAACGACGGTAAGCGTAATTCAAGTCTTTGCTCAACCTTTGAAAGTTTTCAGCATTGACGAACTTGAAGAAGCGTTGAGGGAATCGGTGGGAATCACGTCCGAAAGAGACAAGGTCATCAATGAACAAAAAGCATTGATTCACCAGTTGTCAACTCAGATGAACAATTTGTTCAAAGAAGGCGGCCGTGAAAAGGTTTTGGCGATGAACAACATTTTGATGAACAAGGATTTTAAAGCCGAAATCCAAAAGGCAATGGATGAAGAACGTGTCCAGTATCAGCGACAAATTGCCAGTATTCGAAAGGAATCATTGATGTCGCAAATCAAAGAAAAAGAAGCAATGATTCAGCTGCTTCAGATGTCACCAGAACAATTTGCGGATCAAATTCAACTTTTGACGCGTCAAAAAGAACAACTTCGACACAAATTGCTGACTCATGATGCTGAATTTTTCACGGCTAACGTCCCAAATGCCGGAAATATTCCTCATGTATCTCAGCCCAACACCGCGACACAATTACCACCGATGGTGACAACGACCGTTGCTCAAGTCAAACCTGGCGCGCCCATAAGTGCCCCCAACAACATGTGGCTGAATTCCGCGCAAACTGCTTTTGATCGTGCTCTTCACAGAATGGATCAAGCCAACAGTTATGGACAGGTACGCATTCTCTGTTAAACTAATTTAATTTCAAAACAATTTAAGGAAGAAACTACCGACGACGATGGCATTTGGGCTTGAATGATTGCTAATCTTTTGCCTTCAATTTTGCTCAAAAATTTGACATTCCAAAGATAGTAGACAAAGATTAATACAATAAAAATGATTGATTGAATTGTTGAAACATTTCCTGCTTCATTTTCAATGGACAATGAATTTTTGCAATCAAACCTTGACGGCTGCTAAAGCAAAAAAATGAGACAGTCTTTGGCTGGACAATGAACATTCGACCCAATATTCGAAAAAATCAGACCATTTTTCTCCACAGGGCCAGTTGACAATTACGCAAAACTAGACGTGCCCAACGTTCCTCATTTTTTCCAGTTATTTTTGAAATTCACACGTCTTTATTCTTTTTTTCACCATTTTTGTTTTTTAGATTTGGAAGAATTTTTATTTATTTTTTTTTGGTTTTTTTGAACTTATCGAGTCCATTTGTACTTTGAACAAGGTAGTTTTGCAAAGAATTGAAATGGTCACGAACATACTCTTTATTCATGTCGCCATCCTTATCAAACTATTTTATTATGCTCAATTTTTAAACCTGATTCATTAATTTCATTCAGATTTCAGACTTGGAAGTATGGTCATCAGAGATGTGGATTTTGATCCGTTTTATATCAAAATCTCAGGAAAATGGGTTTACATTGACGAGAAAATGCTGAAATCCCATCCAGGTGGGATGGCGATCACCACTTACAAAGGAAAAGATGCCACCACCGCTTTTCACACCTTTCATCCTGGATCAAAAAAAGCTTACAAAACATTACAAAAGTTATTGGCGGAACAAAAACCAGTCATTCCTCCTCCAGAAAAAGTTGGTTTGCCCTCAATCGATCAACTTTATGATTAAATTTTAGCCTGAAGTGACATTCCAAGATACTGAGATCAATATGGGCGTTTATGATAAAACGGAAGAAGAAGCAAAACAAATCACTGAGAACTTTAACAAACTTCGATATAAAGTGCAGAAATTGGAATTATTAAAAGGTGATACCAGCTTTTTCGTAAGCAAATTCTTCCAGTGTGTTGGATTGCTTTTGGCTGGATTTTTCTTGCAATATCATGGTTACTACATCCCATCCGCATTATTTATGGGCTTGGCATGGCAGCAACTTGGATGGATGATTCATGAATATTGCCATCATCAACATTTTGAGAACCATTACTGGAATGATCTGATGTCGTACGTCGTTGGGAACCTTTTGCAAGGTTTTTCTTCAGGTGGATGGAAAGAACAGCACAACGTTCATCACGCAGCAACTAATGGTAAGTTTTGTTGCAATCCTTGAGCGATGAAAGTTTTTGTTTAGTTGTTGGCAGGGACGGTGATCTTGATTTGATACCATTTTGGGCAACTGTGGTCACGGATTTGACCATCATTTATAAAAATTCTCCCGCCGTTTTCCAAATTGTGCCATATCAGCACATTTACTGGACGTTTGCTTTGCCGTTTTTGAGACTCAGTTGGTTATTACAATCGATTAATTTTGTCATAAGAATGGAAACGAGCCCTTTTGATATCCATCGCAAAAGAGCGCGATATGAGCAGATCACTTTGATGCTTCATTGGTTGTGGGTTGTCTTACAATTGTACTTCTTACCTGATTGGAACACAAGAGTCACGTATTTTCTGGTTTCGCAGTTATTCGGAGGGTTTTTATTAGCACATGTTGTCACCTACAACCATTATTCTACCGACAAATTCAGCAGTGAGTGACCTCTTTAATAATATCAGCGCTTAAAATCTATTTGAAGATCAATCAAATATCATGAACAACTATGCGTGTTTGCAACTTTACACGACTCGAAACATGCGTCCAGGAGTTTTTATTGATTGGCTTTGGGGCGGTTTAAATTATCAGATTGAGCACCATTTATTCCCAACAATGCCAAGAAACAATTTATGCAAAGTGATGCCATTAGTCAAACAATTTTGTGCAGAAAACAATCTACCATACATGGTTGACGATTACTTTACAGGCTGGAAATTGGAAATTGAACAATTTGCAAGAGTTGCTCGGGTTGCCGAGAAAATGAAAACAAAATTCCAATTGTAAATTTGTATTAACTTGATAAAAAATGCTGGGTTTGACAAACACTTTTGTTTTTTGTCCTTGTTTTTCTAATCAAGGTTGCAGTTTTTTGTTTATTCTCAATTGTTATCACTGGACAAATTGTCATTTGATGATTCTATTCCTGCTGTCAGAATTATAGTATCATCAATCAAGCATTGAGCACGATCCAACAAATTTTGATCCGCATTTTCAAAATCTTCTGGCATGAACAACAAAAAAGTTATCGTTACAAATGGAAAAAATTTTTGATATTGTTTTTTGACTTGTTCCAACGTAATATTTTCCAAGGATGCACCGTAAAATTTAACTAGGTGGAAATGGTAGTATTCCAAAAGGCGCAACACATTGTCGTGCCGTTCCTTACCATTCAGATTCCAGCATATCGTTTTTGTCACGTCTTCTGCGTAACAACCCGGATGTGCTTCTGAAAATCCAGGATCAGAGTTTAAAATGGTCAGCTTACGCGTCCAATCAACAATCGCCGCAACTTTTTCTTCTTTTGACAGGAAAACACTATGAGCTGCTGGATTTCCATGGACCAAAACGCGAGGAATCTTATCATCTGGAACCGAATCGCTCGCAATGTCGGATAAATAGTTTGCTGATAAAAATTTGCTCAACTTCTGAAAACTGATGTATGAATCTATAAAAATAACCCAACTTTTGCTTGCGACCCCCAACTTATTTGCCAAAAGCATAACTATTTAAAAAAAACAAAAATAAGCCAACTAATCAAAAAAGTGCTTTGTTTCTAGTCAAATGTGACTGCAGTGTCGCTAGTTTTTTTTTACCTGAAACTTATTTCCATCAAATTTTGGCCAAGATTTGATGGCAGCTGAAGCAAAATCTGCCGTTTGCTGATACAAAAACGGCGAATTTTCAGTAACCATTGTTGTCCAATCAGAATACTTCAAAGAATAAGCATGAATTTGAGCCAAATTTCTCAGTAAATCGCGGACGCCGTCGACACACATGCCTTTTGAAAGACTTCCAACTTGCGCTCTTTCATTCAAATCTTCCATTATGATCACACCATTACCAGCTTCCGTTGCTTGTTTCTACATGAATAATAAAGTTAAGGACGTGAATTTACAATAGTTTGCTTACTTTGATGACAAAAATCCTGGGAACTGGTAATTTCTTTTGTTTTGTGAGCCATTCGTAAACGTTGCATTCTCTGAAATGCTAATTATTATTTTTCCGCAAAAATAATTGCCTTTTGAACATTCTTGAAGCCAAATTCTTGTTGTCCGTTCCATTGTTTGTTTGGCTGACGCAAATTTTCAACACGACACTTTTAGGAAGCTTTTCATTTTCCCAGCCAAAAGTAACTCGCAAAACAGTTGTCTGATCCAAATCTTCAATTATCAATTTGATTGAGGATTTAAACTAATTAAAACCTTTATCACCAATGATGTTCAACCGCTCTGCAATCCACTGGGGCTCAGGCTCGTCATAACACTTGAATTTCTCAATCAGTCGTTGATACAGCCATTCCAACGATATATCCGTGTCACAAATATATTGTAACTTGACACTACCTTCTTCATTCATTTCGAAATCGTTTGTTGTTATGGACGGTCGTTGACTGCCACTGATTTCAACGGATTCTTTTCTGGATTGGGGTCTACTTGGATTGTTGACATCAAAACTAGGTACTTCCAACTGTTGTACTTTGTTAACCGAAGGCGGCGGATCAGAAATAACGGTTTTGATAGCAGAAGAAGAACCGCAGCCCATGTTTCACTATAAATGGCGTCAACAACGAAAATCAAAACAAATGCGCCTGTTTCCAACAGAGCGTGGCTAAAATGGTAAAAGAAATTTCCAAAATTGCTGTTTCAAATAATTTTTTTTCCAAAAACTTCAAAAAAAGTCAACATTGAAAATAAACTCTTTTTTCAATGGCAAAAACATGCCAAAAATAAAAAATACAGCAACTTGCTTTGTTCACCGTTAGCAAAAAAATTATTTTTTCTAAAAATCGGTGTCAGAATGTTGTTGTTCATCCAAATTCTAAAATTAATATTTAAACAATAGAGAATACGGAAAACTTACTTCACCATTTGATTCCGGATTGAAATTTTCAACATTATCCAAATCAGCATTGCCATTGACGTTTGTATTACCATAGTTGTCCAATTCATAATCGTTGTGGATATCAAGCACTTCATCTTCATCGTCGTCATCAAGTTCGTCATCATCGTCTTCCTCATTATCAGACAAACCTGCTCCAATCATATTTCCGTAAACTCGGGGTGGCACAATCTTTTCATCTTCATCAATTTTCAGATCAACACTGAAAAAACATCTTAAGAAACAAAAAAACATTGAAAACGTACGGAGGAACTCCGGTGTTTTCTTGTCTCATCTTTTCCACAGCCAATCGCATATTCTTTTCAGCATCAATACTTTTTTCGTTTTCAATCATTTCAACTTCATTCATTTGTTGTTTAACGTACCCCAAATTTCTGTATCTGACAACATACTCCTGATACAAGACCTTCAACTGTTCTTCAAACTTTTCAAACTCGTCCCGATTTGGTGGACGATAAGCTTGAAGTTTTGTTAATCGTTTTTGCAGTTGTTCACATTCCAACCGTCGTCTTTCAATCTTGGCATCAAGATTTTGTTCATCCTGACCAATGTTATTCAGCTTATTCTCAATTTCAGTCTTTTCTTTGCTAGCCTTTTCAATCATTTGCCGAACATGTTTTTCAACTTCGCCTACGTTCAGTTGTTGTGACAAAGCTCGCATTCGTGCTTCTTTTGCAAACAAAAATTTGGATAATAAATCATAAATGGTGGCACCTCCAGAAGGAATTTCAATAGCAATTTGTGTTGCCATTCTAATTTCCTGTTTTTTTGTGTTGATGTGATTTCGAAGTGAAGCAACTTGAACCCATTCTTTTTCCTTTTCTGTGGTTGGTTTTGTTGTTTGATATAACATTTTCAACACAGGAGTTAATTCACGAATAGCATGTCCATCTGACATATAAAGATTCCGTGGGTTCAACTTGATTCGAGCTTTTTGCATCAAAGCAAGGATGCATGACTTGATGAACAAAATCCTGTCACTTTCCGTTTCTTTTACTTTTGGTATTCGCACGTTTGGATCAAATCTAAAACATTAGCAATAATACGTGGTTCACTAGACAAGAAACCTACTTTTTAACCACCCATTCTAAGATTTCTGATAAAAGTTCAAAATTTGGAATCCGAAAGTTTTCAATTGACACCAAACGCGGATATTCCAAGGTTCGCAGAATTTCTGTGGCATCTGAAAAACTTTGATAGAAAAGTTTTCTATGTATTTCAAACCTCTCAATTCTCTGTACGACATTGTTGATGGTTTGTAGGTATTTTTGAAAAATAAGAAATAAAAATGTTGCCATGGAAACTAACGTTAAACAAAGAGCGTTTGTCATTGATCCATTTATTCATTTTTAAGACTTTTCAAGTTTTGAACATAGCACCTTGGATAAAATATGAAGTTGGATATTCATTTATTCTTGAAAGTATTGGAACTGGAAAACTCAACAATCATTGGCATTTTGTACTAAAAGATTGTTCATATATCGGATTAAAGTTTTGACCATTTGTTTTCCAGTTTGTTCAAAGGTGATTTTTTTTATTTAAATGCGGTTGAGAAGATTACTGAGAATACCTCCAAAATATGGTGTGATAACATTGTTGGTGACAGTGGTAGCTTGGAATGAATATTTGGACATAAAATTCAGGTCTTTGACTTGGATTAAACCGTCGAAAACTGACAAAGACTTTTCGATACTTTTGATTGCCGATCCGCAATTGATTGGTTATCGAAATGAACCATATTTTATTGGATGGTTATCACGATGGGATGCAGATCGGTATCCTTGTTTAATAAATCACAAACCGACATTTCTGAATTTTCAGATATTTGAGGAGAGGGTTTGCTGATGTTTTCAGAACCGTTCAGCCTAAATTAGTAATTTTTCTCGGGGATTTGTTTGATGAAGGTGTTCAAATGACAGATCTGGAATTCCAATGGACTTTGGAAAGATTTAAAAAGATTTTTGCAGAATCCTCATTTGTACCGGTCGGTATATAAGCTTTCATCCGTTAGTTTTGAATATCTAAGTTTAGACGATATATTTGCCGGGAGATAATGATATCGGCGGTGAGATGGAACCGGTTTATGATCGACTGGTTAACAAATTCCAACGATATTTTCCACATTCTATCAACTCCGAGAACACGGGAAATCACTTTTTTGACATTGGCGTCATCAACCCAATGTTTTCAAACAAGCTCGAAGTTTTGAATAAAGTGGATGACAGCAAGGTCAAAATCCTTTTAAGCCACACACCGTTAACACGTTCCATCAACAAAGAAGTGGACAATGTAGGTTTTTGTCCAAATTGTACCAAATGATCGAGTAAATTCAGGCAATCGCTGATTTTGATCCGGACTTGATATTATCAGCCCACGACCATACCTCGGAAGTCTACGTTAAAGACAGAAATTCGCTGCAATTTCAGCGGTTTGAATTACACGGCAAAATAAACTTTGTCATTTCGCAAAATCAGCCGATGGTTGAAATTCAGTGTCCAACTGTCAGCTATCGGATGGGGGTCCCAAACATGGGTTACGGAGTGCTGACGCTCTCGAATGAATCCCCCGCAACAGCTGAATTCACCGTTTTCTGGCTTCCAAAACGATATTCTGAACTATTCGCATACGTTGTATGCTTGGTAGTTTTGATTTACTACTGCTTGAGAAGGTACATTGCTCATATTTTGTCTAGTTTTACATCAGTGGTTGTCACTAAGAAATTTTCCGTGTAATAATTTGATGATGCTCAATAAACGGGTAACATTACATTTTTGACGATGGAAATGGTCAATTTTAATGAAAATGTCAGCATTTAAATGCGATTTGACAGTCCAAAAGCTGTCAAAAATGTTTGAAAAAGCAAAATGATCACGGACAAAGCAGAGATGAGGGCGGCTAACATTTTTAAAGACGTTTGTTCATTTGCTAACAGGGGATGAGCCGTTTGTCAACCTATCATTTGGCCGATATTTTTATCTTTTGTTTTCTCACTTCTTTTTAGGCTTGTTTTTTCATTGTTTCAACTTTTGTCCTTAAAACTTGGTTTTTTTCGGAAATGTTTTTGCGCGGTCGGAATTCTTAATCGGATCAATGACCATCAAGAAAGACAACAAAAATATTTGGACTTTTTCTTGCTTTTTTGTAACTTTTTTGATCCAGGAATCTATCAGGTTTTTCAGTGACCAAACCATGGAATCAGAAGTTGAAATAGTTACCGTCAGAATGACCAGAGGTGAACTGTCAACACCCTGGGGTTTCCGGATCGTACCTCCAGGAATTGTCACTTCGGTAGGGTTTTTTAAAATGTCAGGGATGCAATTTTTAAGCAAGACTGGCAAAAATTTGCAACATGCTAATTTTATTGTCAGCTGTGATTTTTTTATTGCTTGCTCATTTGCCAAAAATTCTGTTTGAAAAAAAGTGTAAAATGAAACACCCCTGATGGAAAATTGATATTTTGTTTGCAGATTGTGGGGGGAAGTTTGGCGGATAGAGCCGGTCTCCAAAATGGTGATTACATTGAAGAAATCCAAGGCGAACAAGGATGCACTTTTGAAAATGCGCAACAACTTTTGCATTCCGCAGGACACGAGATCGACCTTATTGTTCTTCGGTTTGTTTTTAATTTCAATCAAAATCCCGTGATGATCATAATTTTTTCAAAAAAAGAAATGAATTTTCTGACCTGGATTTTTCAAATGATTTATTTTTCAGCAGTAATCCGTAATATTTATTTTTCAGCAATTCTACCACTTCCACGATAAATCGTTTTTGGCAACCTCAAATAACCGTTGAAAATTCACTAAAAAATGATGCGCAGTTGTTTGTTGATGTGAAAAATCCTGCTGGAACTCCCAATTCAGCCGTTAAAGTTTCATTGGAACATCATCCATTGGTGAGTCGGATTATTTTTTGTGTTTGATCTTGTTTTTCTGGTTTATAACAATCTTGACGTGGATAGGACAAGTAGAGCGTGAACTTTTTCACTTTAGTTTAACATTTAACAGTCTGTTTAATCACAAGTGGAGGAAGAATTCACAATGCTTGTTCCAGCAGAAAAAAAATTGGATTTGAGTTGTTTTGCTTTGGTTGTACTGTGCGTACCCATCCGCTTTGAAAATTCAGCTTCCTTCAAGTGGTCCCAGATCCGCGCAAAAAACTAGAGCTGACACAAAAGCTTCATTCACAAAATTTTTAAACAACATTTATCTTTTTCCTTTAAATTCAAGTCTTAACAGGCATTTGACTTGGATTTCTGATTTTTCTGATTTGGATTGATGAAGTTTGTTTCAGCAACCACCACCTGTGCCTGGTTTCAACAATTCAGCTAAACCATATTCTGATTTCGACGAAAATCCGCCAAAAAAAACATACGTGAACCGTGCTGAACAATATTTGCTGGAAAAAGGAGGTCTTTTTGGCACAGAGTAAGTTTTTACTTCAGGTTTGTCATTGTATTTTCTTGCAGTCCAACAGTGATGAAGGCACGCGAACAACCATCTTTTTTACAATCAGAAACGTTGAAGCTCATCCAGGAAGAAGAAAGAGATCAAAAATTTCGAAGACAAAAACGTAATTCTAAAAATGGATGACTTTTGTCAATTTTATTTTTCCAGGAAACGAAGAAACTAGAAAACCAGTAGAAAATGTTACATTTCAAAAAGGGCCAAAATGTTTTTTGTGTGGCCGCGGAATAACGTGAGTTTTGACGATTATTGATTAGATAACCGCAGATTAGCCAAGCAAGATTGTTCCACCGGTTCTTGGAACGGCAATTCTGCGTTTATGATTTTTTTGGATGGCCCTTGAAGTTCGTTGAAAGTTTGTTGAAAGCAATGCCAACAAATACTGTGCCAAATCTAATCGATGAGGCAACGGAAAGTTATTTGCGGACCTAAAAAGTTCATAATTATTTTTTGGAAACTGAAAATACCTGAAAACTCTGCCAAAAAATGGGTTTTCAACTTCGGAATTTTTCATCAAATTCCCGGTGGATTTTTTGGCAATAATTTTGTAAACGGGACTTGCACCCAAATAAAAACTGGCACATTGACCAATTAAGAGCAAAATAAGGACGACAGTTTTAATCATGACAAAATTTAAGTGGGGTGTTGTGTCGCGTCGATGAAGCAGTTGTTCACCCAGAATGTTTCCAATGTTCCACTTGCGGAACTTCTCTCAAAAATGTTGGCCACCACTTTATTAATGACAAGTTTTATTGTGATATTCACGGACAACAAAGACGACAGCAAATGACTTCCAGCGAAAAAAGTAATGAAAAACTGGCTCCTGGACTTATTCGTGGCACTATTAATCCTGATCTGGCTGTGTAGGTTTCCAATTAGTATTTTTTCGAGTGCATTGTTTTCAGCAAGACTCCACCAACGGCAGTTTATCCAATTCGAGTGCCAGAGCCACCAAAAGGCTTTTATCAACCAGAAATTCTTGCTCCTGGACCATTATCCCCACCACAACCGCCACGGTTAGTTTTTGGCCTTTTTAATTATCATTTTTGTTGGTATTTTCGTTTAATTAATTTTTTAAGGAAAATTCCATTAGATAGTTTTGCACGCACATCTTCCTACAACAAAGAAGTGTATCACAACGATGGTGCTGCAAATAACGGTAAGTGAAATTCATGTTGGTTTGATTGCTCATTGCTTGATGCTTTTGTCGTTTGTTGATTTTGTGTTTTGTCCATGCTTTTGCTGCTTTTTATAGAAGTGATAACAATTGGAAAATTGAATCCGCAATCTGGTTCTGCGACCTTAGAAGCACGTAGAATGTCAAGAAATTTTGCACCATTTGTGAGATCCCGAAGTGTTCGAGGGATTCAATGGCCTCCAGAACCCGAAACAGTTAAAACACAAAAATCATTGGAAGCTATCAGGTATTGGAAGCTGACACCAGAACCAGCTGATCGCCAAAAGAAGACATTGCAAGAACTGATTGAGGAAGAACAACATTCACCAAAGAAGCATTCAAATCATTCGTCTTTGGAACGTCCAAAAATGAATGCCAAACGTATAATTCCAACACCCCATCGATTAAATACGCCAATGCGCAATCCTTTGGATGCATACGTCGAAAAAATAAAATCTCAGACACAATCAACGGTCAGTCTTCCTAAATCAACAAGTGTCCTCAGCGTTGGACCTCCACCTGCTGTCAACGTGTCCTGGACTGAAATGGGTCCAAGATCTCAGACATGGGCTCAACAACCCCAAGAATCCGAAGCAATTCCTAATCAAAGTTTCTTGAATATCGAAATAAGTCCATCTAATGGAAAACACAATGGAATCATCAACAACAACGAAGAATGGTTGGAAAAATCAGAAATTTTGGAAGAAAAAGATATTTTGACAGGTAATCAATTTTTTTTGAGGATTATTTGAGGAGAAAATTTGCAGATGTTTCACGTCAAAGTGAAGCGGAAAACGATACTATTCAATTGCCAAGTTTTGATGAAATGACAACTGCATTCTTGAATGAACAAATTTCCATGACTTACGAAGATTCAGTATTCCCATCAGTTGAAGATTTGGATCAAAAATCAACAGCATCAACAATCAAAGAAAATGATGAAGATTACGTTATCAGTCAAGCTGAAAGGGAGAGATGGATGAGAGAAGAAGTTGAACAAGCAAGAATAGAAGAACTTCAACAAAAATACAAAATTGATGAAGAATTAGAATTTCTTAAAAATGTCGAAAACAATTGTTTAGATGAGCTTTCAAAGACGCCGTTATTGGAGGAAAATGAAGATGAAACAGAGGTTGAGACAGAAGTTGCTATTCAAGTCATTGAACAACATCAACAGAATCTTCAAAATCAACAAGAACAGCTTTCCCAACTGCTGGACAGTGCAATCAAATATTTGAAACAAACAGAGACCAAAAAAGATCCAACAAACAACGGGCAACAAAAGTAAAACATTTTTTTCTAAATCTAAAATACTCAAGTTTCAGACTTTCACCAAATGTCGACCTTCATTCACCTTCTGGAAAGATTTTACAGCACATGTTAGCTCATGATGACGAGGGTTTGGCTTATCGCTTTGCAATTTCTTTGTTTGCTTCTTTGTTACTCGTTCCTTTCCATTTGTGTCGATGCTAATGATTATATTCTTTCAGGATATCAAAAAATGCATTCAACAAATAATAATAATCCAGAACATAATGGAAATGTATATGATTCACTGAATGTCTACACAGACGGCATCAAACAGCATGGAACATTGATCAATTCGCACAACATGATTCCGTACTGCGAATACTGCAAAGAACAAATTCGTGGAGCCTACGTTTTAGCCACGGGTTTGACGTGGTGCCCAGAACATTTCACGTGTTCCAATCCAGCTTGTGCTCGTCGATTGTTGGACACTGGATTTGTTGAAGAAAAGGGCAAAAAATATTGTGAAAAATGTTTTGAAACTTTGATTGCTCCTGTTTGCAGTAAATGTTCCATGCCAATTACTGCTGTAAGGTTTTCAAGTTCAGTTTAAAAAATTGAACAAAGTTTCAGGATTGTTTGACTGCTTTGCAAAAGCAATGGCATCCTGAATGCTTTACTTGTCAGCATTGTTCTCATCCATTTGGAAATGCAGCATTTTATCTGGAAAATGGCAAACCATACTGTGAACAAGGTAATCCGCTAAATCTATGGCTTATTTGATGGTTGAAATTTCAGACTGGAATGCATTGTTCACAACAAAATGCGTTTCTTGCAAATTTCCCATTGAAGCAGGCGATCGTTGGGTCGAAGCAATCGGTTCTGCTTTCCATTCAAACTGTTTTAGTTGCACCGTTTGTCAAACAAATCTCGAAGGACAGTCATTTTATGCCAAAAATGGCTTGCCTTTTTGTCGCATTCATGCTTAATCAACAAAATTTATATCTAAAATAAGGCATTACATGCAATTATCCGTATTAATGAAATGATATCCTAAAAATCAGAACTATTTCTTTGTTTTTTTGCTATGGCACATTTGAACGATGCGATTGAAGGTGCTCAAATATCCCAACATGACGCAGCGAAAAATACCACCGAGGAATGTTTGAATCACAGCATTGATAACAGAAGGTTCTGGTCCAGCACCGGCAGTCAAGGCGCCCAGCATTTTACCTTCCAATCCAACGGCTGTGATGAATTCACCCTTTAACATGTCATTAACGAGAGCTTCAGCGACTTCTTTGGCAGTAAAGATTCCGGCACTTTCACCAATTAATCTGACTTCTTCCGGCATTGTTTGCTGTTCAACTTCAAAACCTTCTGTTTCAGTATTGGGAGGATAAAGAACAGTAACACCAATGTTATAAGGTAGAAGTTCCATGTGCAATGCTTCAGCAAAACCACGGACGGCAAATTTTGATGGCGAATAAGCACTATAGCCCCAAATAGCACATTGACCTGCGGCAGAACTGACAAAACAAATATGTCCACTTTTGGCTTCTTTCATCTGGTCAATCACAGCTCTCGTTACAAGCGCCTATAAATTATTTGCTGAGTTATATCAAATGATAAACTTACGCCGCTGATATAATTAATTTTCATTTGGGATTCAAAACTAGAAACAGGAATCTCACTAAAATCACCTTGAATCACATAACCAGCATTGTTAACTAAAATTTCGATTGGACCAGAATCTTCAACGGCTTTGTCAATCACGCTTTTGATGTTTTCGTAACTTGATGTAACATCAAGCTGATAAATATTTATCAACTGAGAGTCATCGCATGATTTTTCTAAATATTCCTTGGCATTTTTTAAATCTTGCATATTTCGAGCAGCAATTGAGACAGTTTTTGCACGACGTAATAACATTTGTTCAGCAATCATCTTGCCAATACCTTTTGAACCGCCTAAAACACCACATTTTCATTATTTTTAGTGGGAGATTACTACCTGTGATGAAAACATGACTTCCAGGAATTTTTGCAGGAATACGTTTTGGAAGCACGGCAACAAAGAAAATAACAACAGCAATGAAACTGCAGCATATGAAGGAAAGAAACGCAAGTAAAAAAACTAACAAAGGTTCCATCTAAAATTATTTATAAACAAAGTTAAACAAAATTTAGATAGTCATTAGTATTAAACCACTTAAAACTGAATCACATGCTTAATTCAAACACATTTATCAATACATAACCAACATAAAAAATACAGACAACCCGAATATTTTAATAATACATCTTCTGTTATTTATGTAAAATTATGCTTTTCCCATTTTGAACAACTTTGACTTGGGTAGACTTTTGTTCCACGTAACGCAAAATCTAAAATTATGACAAGATGAGCAACTTATGAATCAAATAATACTTACATCATTATATCCACTGCCGCAAGATAGTTTCAGTTCTCTGCTGTTGTTTGTTAAGAATTCATCTATCCTGAGTCGAAGATAGAACGGAACATAAGTTTGTGACGGTGCCCGAACAATAAATGGCTTGGGGTTAGATATCCATCTGGCTTCCGCTTTTTCGGCTGATTCAATATCTGACAACTCATCATCAGCATCAATTTCATTTTCTGATCCTCGCTTATCCCATTCCATTTTATTCTTACGAGATTTACGCTTTTTTGGAGTTTGAAAATCAATTTCCATGGCGTTGACTTTCAATTTTCGGAAACGTCGTTCTCGGTTATCAGATGCACCTACCACGTCATCAGCACTACTGTCGTTATTCATCTCACCAATATGAACACGGGATACAAAATTAGCAGCTTCTCCTTCCAAAAACATATCGCTTTTATTACCATTTTTGAATGAACTGTCCATTCATTAACAATAATGGATTGCAGATGAAAACTTTTTGCACTTTTGTGTCGTGAACACAAAGCCAAACATTCAATTCGCGGTGGGTTAAAATCTGAAAGATTTTCGCACAAAACGTTTTTATGGGTGGTTATCAGTAATTTATCTCACACATTCAAAATACTACACGTATATATAAGTCGAGATCATCCATATCCAAGTTAGCACTAAAGTTAAAAAATCACATATATTGTTTAGATTTGAGTCCACTGTTTGGGCGTCGTTTAGGAGTAGTGTTAGAAGTAACGTCATCGCATTGCAATAAATGCTTATTATTTTGTCTGAACTTCTCTTCTTCCAGTTCTTCTTCATAAAGCTCTGCTTGATCAATGATCCATTTGTTTTTCATCCAGGTTACAACTTCAGCACGAAGACGCGGTGACGGGTTCATCAAATCAAGAATGACATTCAATGCTTCTCGATTATCCTTAAACGCTTCCTGTAAACGACGAATGGCCATCTGGCATTCCAGGATTTTTTTCAAAGTTTGTGAGCGACTTTCATGATAAAAAGGAGGAATTCCAGCCAAACACTCGTACATCATGGCACCCAAAGACCAACAATCAACTGTATGATCGTAAACAGCAGAGGGATCTTTCAAACTTCTAACCATTTCAGGAGCAAAATAATCAATAGTACCACAAGGAGTTATGCGTCTAAAAAAACCGTTTAAAAAGTGTCCAGTGAATCAACAAACCGTGAGCTTGGACCATGACAGGAAGTTCCAAAATCTCCAAGTTTTGGAATCTCTTTGCCAAACATTAGCACGTTATCAGGCTTGATATCACGGTGAATAACTTGACGAGCGTGCAGATATGCAACCGCATCAGCAACTTTCAACATTATGAAGCAGCAGCGATGATTTGGAAGCTTTTGCACCTTCTTCAATAATTGTCCCAAACTTCCGCTATTAGCATATTCCAAAACCAAAAATATACGCTTATGATCGTAAAAGTATCCATAAAGACGAATAATATTTGGATGACTAAAAAATTCATTTGTTTAATACTCAAAATTAAATATACCACTAAAACCACTTACCGCAGATGATGCTGAATCTGAATCTCACGACGGACTTGAAGCGTGTAATCTCCTTTTTTTGCAACTTCTTTATTGATGATTTTGATGGCAACAACAAAATCGCTCTTCTTTTCTTGAGCTAAAACAACTTCACCAAAACGTCCTTCTCCAAGACATATGCCAATGTGAAAATCATCTTGAGTCCAAACAGTGTTGAATGATGATCCCTAAAAATAGATTCAAACCCTAAACAAATAAATCTTACAACTGTTGTTCGAAAGGTTTCTGGAGAAATAACGTTACGGAGTTGATCGTCGTCCATTGAAATGGTTATTGTTTTCTGTTATTCAAAAGCCAGAGACAGCGGTACGAAACATTTCGTTTTAAGAGCACAACAAAAACATGCTTGTGCATATATGTTCTTTTTGTAAGAAAACTCGGGGATGGAGTAAAAAGTGGCCGTGGCCGGTTTTCAGCCACAAATTGCGTGGCCTTAGTAAATTGTTAAGTATTACTACTTTAACATATTTTCAACATAAAAAAATATTGTAAAAAAAGGTAAAAACAGCTAATGATCATTATCGAACTTTTTTAAAAGATTTTTTTAGAAAAATGTCCACAATTTTTTTGCTTTTTAATAATTTTCAATTGTAGCAGTTGTTTTTGCCGATAAGAAAGGAGTGGTAGAAATTTTTGGAACAAATGGTTTTCGAAACCTCCTGGCTCTTGCATCATTTTTTTTTGAGTTTTGAGTTCGGTCAATGAGTTTTCTCAATTGTTTTATCAGGCAATTCATAAAAAAATTAGGAATAGAAGAGTTTCAGAAAATCATACAAATTTGTTGATAAGAAATCCAATCTCAGAAAAAATTTTATAAATTGGCATTTGAAAAATACTCCGAAGCAAAGATTGCAGATGATGACAAGTTTGAATATTTATCTGTGGTTTCATTGATCAATTACAAGCTTTACGCACCATTTTTTCCTATGTTTATAAAAGATGAAAGTATATCTTACAAATTTGTGAGATATACTTTCATCGTGCAAATGCAATCGAAGCTGTTAAGCAATTCAATCGACCTCGACATGAAGACAAATTTTAAATTTATCAAACATCGAATGCTGTTGTTTTGAATAGGAGTGTTAATCCTGGTAAATATCTTAATTTGGCGGGTGAATTTTCTGAACTTGCAAACGTGTTAATTGAAAAATTAAAATGATGTACATCTTATGGTTCCCAAATAAACAAAAAAACTTCCTAACAATTGCATTCAATTGAATATTCCACCTGATCCTTGTAACTAGCCGAGCTGTGAACTTCATTTACCAGAAAGAAAAGCGTATAACAACCAGACCAACGCCCAGGTGACGAGATCAGACATGGTTCTGGTGACAATAAAAGCTGGATCCGTGACAAGATCAACTCCTAAGCGTGCATAGCCTTGTTCAGCAAACCTTGTGGACTTCTCAATGTTGTTGCAGATATTCATGTTAGTTATTACTTCGGCAAAATGTTGAAGCTGAAATTTCTTTACAAAGTTCCAGTCCATCAATAGCAGGAATCAACCCAATATTGTACAATTTCGACAGGACTTTCCAGCTTCTTCTTGTTTGTATTTCCATCTGGTATATTCTTAATAGGCGTCGCAACTTCTAGGATCTATAATATTATATATATAAAGCAATGTTTTGGCAGCACAGAAAAACAGCCAAAGTTGCTCTGGAAAAAATTTGAAATATCAAAACCACGAATACCGAATATGACTAGGAAAATGGATAAAATAAGATGATTTGTTGGAAAAACTTGCAAAAAAATCAACGAGAAACACTAGCAAACTCATTTGGAGGATACAGCTTTAAAAAAATGCAGTTTCAGCATCCAAAACACTAAGAAAAGCTTAAAAAACAGGTTGATCATGAACAAAAAAAGCCTCGGATCAAAGATCAGCAGCTCTTTTGCAAAAAGACCCGTCATTTACTATTGGACGAGAGTTTTCTTTGTTTTTTTGAACGTGGATGTCTCAAATGCCGGACTTGCCAGGGCGCGACAGAGTTGGTTTCGACGTCTTCGACTCGCGATTTTTGGTATTGGGCACTGTTTTTATTCGAGTTTCTTGTTGTCGTTGTTGGTTAGTGTCTTGGTTCGTCCCTCATCGATGCTTCGAAGTAAGATTTTCATATATATATTTTTTTAGATTTTACTTCAGTTTTTAGGATGAAGAGCATGATGTATTTGGTTCTTCTTTTGGCAGCCGCTTTCAACTCTACTGGAGCAATGTGGCCATTTGATTCTTCATCATCTTCTGAAGAAGCTTTCCCGGAATCAACTACATCAAACAATTCTATGCCAGGAACTACTGAAAAAGAAAGTTTTTTTTCATTTGAAATATTGGTGAAGGCTGTCATGGAAACAAAAGTCGTATGTGTTTTATGTTTGATCATTGCTGCAGGTGGCTTATATTGGAAATTTGAGTTGCCCAGTCTTACAGAGTCTTCCGTCACTTCTGTTACTAATGAACCCAGAAAGATTACCGCTACAAAAATTGTTACTTTCAACGAATGGGGCGCGCTTGTTGAAGAAACTCCTGAATACTCCGAAAGATTGAGCGTGTTGCATAATAAAAGGTGAGTATACAAACTTTTGTCTTGTGATTGGTTCATTGTTTTCAGACTTGAAGAAGGAGCTTCCGAAAACTGACACTTAGTTCAAACAACACTGGTAGCTTTAACATAACAAATTTTGTGATATAATTTAAGATATTTATGAAATAAAGGAGACCTTGTGGTTGAATCGTGGCAGGGGAAAGGGGCTTCATGGGTTTTGTCTTCGGTTAAGTCGAGAAAAGAGTTTCACGAGCATTTGCTACATTTGACGGAGGGCCCAAACGCCTTTGACGGAAATGCCGAAAAAAGTTGTCATCAAACGTTTCGTTGCGAGACAGTTCAATATTTTTGATAGCTAGCTAGCTAGCTCACGGCTGTTCTCTTCCTTATAAAAACGGACTTTCAATTTTTTGCTCAAAAAAAGAACGAGCAGTCTTTTTTTGCGCCGACGCACTCGTGCGTTCATTTTGAGCTGTATTTTTTGTCGAGGTAAAAATACTGGAATTATTACTAATCAAAATTTTTATTCATAAAAAAAACAATGAACAAAAGTACAAAATGTTCAAACCACAAAAATGTTTTTCAATGACTTGACGTTGAATATTGAGGTGCATTTTGTTAGATTTCTTTTCCTTGGTTGAACAGTTGGGGAAGAACAAAATCCTGCACATCCAAGATAACATCGATGTTTTCTCTATCACTTTCTGAAGTAACTGCTAGTTTACTAAAATTATCTCATTGTAGCAAAATGAATGTAAAATCTGAAACTCACATCATGCTGGAGTAGTAAAACACTGATGAATAACGGTGTTGGTGGAAAATCAAAATCATTTTGATACTCTTTTGCTGTTTGTTCAATTTCAATGACTAGTTTTCCAG